>JAUIMM010000137.1:7865000-8062500 GCA_031769625.1 Taudactylus pleione | reverse complement strand
AATCACTATTCTGTGGTGCTAAATTGTACGGCACCGTCACTTTTGAATATTCAGTACAGGCACATTCATAGCGGCACACTAGTTGTCCTAGCAGACGGGGGATGGTGTCTTTGGCAATGGTGACAATTCGTAGCATTTTTCAGGACACTAGGGCAGAGCTGACTGCTTACAGTAAATGGATTAACAAAGCTTCCTTTATTATGGTAATGTGAGGCTCTTGGCTTGCTTTGGGGGAAGGGACCTGATGCACTGTGTATGACTCTCGGCCCACTGGGCATGCGCCAGAAATCCCATCGCAACCCTCCTACTGGGCATGCGCCTGCCAGAGATGGAAATGCAACAGAATACAATACTGTACCGACTGCAGTAATACAGCCAACTGCGCATGCTCAGTGATAGCATAGCGCTACATGGTGTATGGCTTGGCGCCACAGATCCCATTGTACCCCCCTCCATTTCTAATCCATCGCAGATGGCTGACAGCCACCATTGCGCCAACCGTGTAATACAGAGAACTCTCTCTCATACAGATCCCACTACTACCGTACTTAGTGTGCAAGGTTGGAGCAGCATCACCAATGTCATCAGTTTGCGATGCAACGCTATTTTGCACATCAAACGCACAGTCAGCTTTGAACACAGAGTGCTCTCTCACAGACGGAAACCACTCTCAGACACAGTCCAAGCGACGTAGCCATAGTGCACAAGGCTGAGACCGCATATGCGTTGTCGCATGTTTGAGTTTTGCGGTTTCTGGGCACACAGTATGTGATGCAGAGGCAGTAGATTCACTAACAGTTTCTGCAGTTACTGTATGAAATCACTATTCTGTGGTGCTAAATTGTACGGCACCGTCAGTTTGCAGATGCAGAGCCCTGTCAGCCACCATAGCCACAGTATGAAATCACTATTCAGTGAAATATAGTACAGTACAGAGCCCTCTCTGGGCACTACAGATCCCATTGTAAACCCTCCACTGGGCATGCGCAAGAAATCCGATTGACGAAAGTGCAGACATTGACGAAAGTTTTGCACTATTGAAACACACAATCTGTTTGTAATGTCTTACTTTTAAGCAGCCTTTTAAACAACAACACTATAGCCTTTTAGTTTCACTATAGTGTCCAGAGCAGACAGTGACAAAAAAAAATATACAGTATGGTATATTCTTTTCCAGGGATCGAACCCCGGACCATAATTCTACCAAAGTGATCACCTAACCACTAGCCCACATGACAGCTACAGTGAACCACAGAGAGTGGCCTCATCCTTGTGCACTCCTCTCGCTGCTGTTTTTTAATTAAAAATAATAAAAAAAAAATTGTCATACTGTAATGCATCCCATATCAGTGAAAGCTGTGCATGCATCTAATTATTCTACTGTATCGGTTATACTGTGACAACAACTCCGGCAACTTCTCTACTATTCAGTTACTGCACCATACCGTATCTACAATACAGTATGTGCAGTGATTTGCATCCTGTTATAAGATGTTATGTACAGTACGGTACAGTACTACAGTATATACTGTATATGTATATTATGCGACATTAAAAATACAGTATGGGTTGTGCGTTCATGCAAATGCTGTGAATATGATAGACATTCAGTACAGTGGAGCACTCGCCACCCAGCGGTTAAGCACTATATTACATGCAATTACAAAAGTGGAGCACTCGCCACCCAGCGGTTAAGCACTGTATTACATGCCATAGCATATCCTTCGTTGAGGATTACAACGGTATTCCACAAGTCCATGGCGCGACTCAGAGGCCTGCACGCCATGCCACAAGTCCATGGCGCGACTCACGCCACGCCATGAGCAACAAAATAGCTGGGCAGATCTGTATAAAACTGCAGGTTTTTTGTCTATGGAATATATACATATATATATATATATATATATATATATATATATATATAAAAAATTTTAAACATTTGTACAATTCTATACTTAAGTAAGGAGTGTATATCTAATTTACTAGAATAAGCTATTATTAGTGTGACATCGCATTGGTAATGATAAAAAAGCAACCATAGAGAAAGAAAGTGTTCATAACAGATAATTCAATTCAATGAGGTATGTATATAAAGAGGTCAATTTATTCTAAACAATAATATTGAATCTATTTAATTAAAACATTTCCACATAACAAACATATTATGCACAATGAAATATAAAAGAAGAAATCCCAAATATAGCTATGATGTATAATGAAACAAGGGAAACATATTGTTACTTGTATCAAATTGATTTGGCACACAGCAAATGGTCTTTTGCTGTGAAAAAAAGAAAGTTCTCTTATAAATTCCACAACAGAATCATAGCCCCTTAATTGATATTATAGTCACTCCTTGAGCTGAAATGAGTCTCAACCGGACCAGCGGGGTTTTGAAGAAGTGAGACTGCCGGAGGGAGCTTACGTGTGCTAAGGTAACTCCCGTGCATCCGCTCGTGAGGGGTAGTCCCATTCTCACCTCGGCTTTTGTCCTCCAAAAGTTGTGGTGTTATGGTTTTGGCTGCGTTCATGGTGGCTAGCAAGTCAAGCTCCACCCGATGGCTGGGGAGCTGATGTGAAGCCACTCAATGTCCCATGGTGTGTGGAGTAGCTGGACTCAGGGCCGGATTATAGGCGGGGCAAAGGGGGCGGTCGTCCAGGGGGCCCCCACACATTGACAAACTTCCCCCACTACATTTACTATTAAATTACTGCTGATCCCGTGCACAGCGGCTACTCAGTTTATTTTGGTGGGCGGCGGCTATACACGGGCTACTTTGTTTACTTTGGCGGGTGGGCGGGCAGCTATATTTGGCGGCTCAGCTGTTTCTTACAGCGGCCGCCGAGGAACTTCTCCACAGTCGGGGTCTCGCGAGATGATGTCATCATCTCGCGAGAGAGTGACTATGTGATGCTGATGCTGCCGCTCTGCGATGTGAGTGAGACGCCCAAGGCGCAATCATTGTCGCTCCTCGAAGGCTGTCAGCAGCTGCAAGCCTGCTGCACATCTGACAGTGATATCATCTCACTGTGTTGGTTCCCTGGCTACCTGCCCAGTGAAAGACCTAGAGAGCAGGTAGTAATCATGTCTCCCAAGCCAAGTCCCACTCAGTCAACAAGCACCCCAAGTCCAATTGTTTCACTTATATATAGATCTATATATATATATATATATATAGAGAGAGAGAGAGAGAGAGAGAGAGATCTATGTGGATATATATATATATATATATATAGAGAGAGAGAGAGAGATCTATGTGTGTATATATATATATATATATATATAGATCTATGTGTATATATATATATATATATATATATATATATATATGGAGAGAGAGAGATCTATGTGTATATTTACATATATATATATATATATATATATATATATATACATGTGTGTGTGTGTGTGTGTATATATATATATATATATATATATATATATGCAGGGCCAGATTAAGGGAGGGGCAACAGGAGCAGTTGTCCCTGGGCCCCCACACACGGAGGGACCACCACTAGTAGCAGTGCACTGTCTCCGCCCGCCGCTAGTGTCCCCTCCGCTAGCCCAGCCACACTACACAGTGACATACACACAGCCGCCGGCGGCAGCTGTGTGTATGTTACAGCAGCCGATGAGAGTCACACAGACTCTCATCGGCTGCTGCACAATGGAGGGAGCCGGCTGAAGCTCACTCATGAGCTCTGCCTTCCGGCTCCCCCCGCAGCGTGTGATGGTAGTGACGTCATGATGCTGACGTCTCTCCCATACTGAAGGAGAAGAGCCTGGACCCGGAGCTGACTGCGGCGGTCACGTCAGGAGCGAGGATTCAAGTAAGTTGTGATTTTTTTTTTTTTGTGTGTGTGTGTGTTAGGGGGCCGCTACTAGGGTCAGTGCATAGGGGGACTACTAATGGGGGCACTATATAAGGGGCACTGCATTGGGGGGGACCACGTCTGGGGGCACTATATAAGGGGCACTACTGGGGGACTGTATAGGGGGACCACTACTGGGGGCATTATACAAGGGCACTGCATAGGGGGGACCACTACTGGGTCTGGGGCACTATATAAGGACTACTTGGGGACTATAGAGGGAACACTACTGGGGGCATTATATAAGGGGCACTGCATTGGGGGGGACCACTACTGGGTCTAGGGGCACTATAAAAGGGACACTACTGGGGGACCACTACTGGGGGCATTATGTAAGGGGCACTGCATAGGAGGGGACCACTACTGGGTCTGGGGCACTATATAAGGACCACTACTGGGGGTATATATAAGGGGCACTGCATAGGGGGACCACTACTAGCTGCACTGCATAAGGGGTATTACTACAGGTGGCACTGCATAGGGGGGACTACTACAGTGGACACTGCATATGGGGGACCATTACTGGGGGCATTGCATAAGGGGCACTGCTACTGGGGACATTGCATAAGGGGCACTGCTACAGTGGGCATTTCAAGAGGGGCATTATTACTGAGGTGAATAAAAAGAAAAAAAAATGTTCTTAGGGTGACGAGAAACTGGTATATAGGGGCCCCCACAAGTTTGTTGCCCAGGGGCCCTCACAGACCTTAATCCGGCCCTGGCTGGACTTGTAAAGTTAGAAGCTCCTGGGGCGTGATAAAGGTGTATAGTTGGGCTCCTTGTTGAAATGAACAAACTGGATGCAAGCACCTATGTGTTTCAACTTCTTACTGAAGCCTTTTTCAAGGTGAGTATGTAGGTGAAATCCTCCAGCCTTATAAAGACAGTTTAATTGCTTTATTGTATGCAACTGTTTTTCAAACATGACCTCACTGATTAGATAATCATTTAAAAAGACCAGGATTTAAAAGGAGACTTTTTATATATAGATTGCATAAGTGTATAAATGCACACATATGCTAAAAAAACATACTTATTAAAATACACATCAACACAGTATATTTGTTCATGCAAAAGGAAACTGTTATTTCTAAATAAGCAACAAAACCTCAATTATTCTAATGAGAAGTTAATCTTTCAGAGACAATACTCTGATCTTAAAGCGGATTTGTGCATTTAAATATTATGGCATATATATATATTCAATATTAATTTCAATTCTAACTGGTACCCACTTCCTACAGAACTAGTACCTAATACATATATAGAAAAAAATATATAAGGAAGAAAAAGGAAGAAAACAAGAAAGAAATAGAGTATGCTGGGCATGCAAACATGGTACTATTCTATAATAAAATCAGTAAAATCGGCTCTTATGACAGGGCAGAATGTTATAGCTAATCTTAACTTGTCAGAGTGTAACTATATACAAAAGTCGCTTGTTACTTCCAAAATATTGACAATTTACACACTTTTAGATAGGATGAATGTATAAATGTAAAAAATGCCTGGGAGCTATTCCAAAAAGGTCCATGTCAGAGTTGAGCCGGGGATCGGCAGTCCCTTACCGTCCCGCCGGCTTCCTCTGACTTCCCGGGCAGTCGGACGGCTGGTGCGGCGACGTGGGAGGTGCTGAGCATTCTCTCTGATGCTGGTGTCTCAGGCGGCCTGGTGCGCGGGGATCGGAGTTCCTGTCATGGGCGCCGCCATGACACTTCCTTCTCTGACTATCCTTCCTTCCTTGACAGTCTGGCCGGTCAGCTGACGCTGTGAACCAATCAGTGGGCTTCCAGGGGTATATATCCGGCTCCTGTGTATCAGGTAGTTGCCTGAACAACCATTGTCGCTGCTAGTGTTACTAGTGGTCTCTCGTTCCAGGTTCCCTTGCTTCCAGTGATCTATTCCTGTGTGCAGCTATATCATCCATCTCACCAGTGCTTTACCATCTCAGCCTGTGAGCAGCTATATCATGCATCTCATCAGTGCTTTACCATCTCAGCCTGTGTACAGCTATATCATTCATCTCACCAGTGCTTTACCATCTCAGCCTGTGTGCAGCTATATCATTTATCCCACCAGTGCTTTACCACCTCAGCCTGTGTGCAGCTATATCATTCATCTCACCAGTGCTTTACCATCTCAGCCTGTGAACAGCTATATAATTCATCTCATCAGTGCTTTACCATCTCAGCCTGTGTACAGCTATATCATTTATCCCACCAGTGCTTTACCACCTCAGCCTGTGTGCAGCTATATCATTCATCTCATCAGTGCATTACCACCTCGTCTGTGTGCAGTATACCTCCATTCCACCAGTGCGTTACCACCGCCGCCTGTGTGCAGTATACTATCCATTTCACCAGTGCTTTACCATCACAGCCTGAGTGTAGTTATACGTACCCACCTCTCCAGAGTCATAATCTCTGGCTGGCTCCAGTACCACTACCCACCTCGTTACTGGACTCTGTGGTCTCTACCTACGTGTTACAGTATTGCACCGTGGTGCACTCTTTCTAACCGGCAACCCCGTAGAGTGTGTCCGCAGTGCACACTTCCTTGTACCTCAAGTACAGTGTCTCTACGTGCCCCTTACTGGCACAGACCCTTTGGGCCACGAGTGTTCGTCTCTCCATTTTCCCGCAGGCTTTTGTCACCTAGTCAAAGGACCGCGACCTGCTTACGAGGTGCAGCTCAAGCCCATATCCCGATTGGTGGGGTCACTGGCGAACACCATCTCGTGGGTTAGATTCCGCACCTTTGACTAGGTCTCGCCAACGACCAAGACCCGTGGATGCGGAGGTCATACTTTCTGGCCCCTCGCCTCCGTTTCCTCCCGCAGCCTCAGGCCTCAGCTTCCAGAAAACCGCCTCCCAGCGTGACAGTTTGTTCAGGCCAAATGGAAGCTACAGGCTCCCCAGGTACTGGGAATCTCCAGGAGCTAACGACTTGCATGGATAACCAAGAGGCGGCGCAGCAGCATGTGGCCCAGTACCTACAGGAATTATCTGGTTAGCTCCTGTCTATTCAGAACACTCTGGCAGCTATGTCTCATGCTCCACCTTCTGTCGCTCCTACGGTTTCTCCTGTATTACCTTCGGGGGTCGTTCTTCAAAAATCCCATTTGCACTTGGCTACTCCCGAGAGGTTCGATGGTACTCGTCAATGATGTCATGGTTTCATAAACCAGTGTGAGATCCAGTTCGAATGCCTACCCCAGAATTTCCCTACCTCCCGGTCTAAGGTGGCCTATGTAATTTCGTTACTAACCGGGGCAGCTCTGGATTGGGTCTCCCCCTTGTGGGAACGAGCAGATCCACTCGTATCTAGATATGAAGAGTTCGTGGCAGCTTTCAAAAGGATCTTCGATTAACCCGGGAGATCTGTCTCTGCTTCTTCAGATTTGCTTCGTATCCGTCAGGGTACCCGGTCCGTCGGGCAATATGTAGTACAATTTCAAACCCTGGCGTCCGAACTAAAATGGAACGAGGAAGCAATTAAGGCAGCCTTCCTACATGGATTATCTGAGAGGATGAAGGATAAATTGGCATCTAGGGATTTACCTCCCACCTTCTCGGATGTTATATCCCTCTGTATAAAAATTGACCTTCGCCATAGAGAGCGGTGGGGAAATAGGGGGCGTGGAGATCGTCCTCGGGATCGCCCATCCTTGGGAGGTCATTCCTCTCCTTCCTTCTGTAGCAGTGAGGAGCCGGTGCAAATTAACCGATCCCGGTTAAGTACCGCCGAACGGAACCGGCGTTTTCAAAATAAATTGTTCTTGTATGGTGCTGCTCCGGAGCACACATTAAGGAATTGTCCTGTATTGACGGGAAACGCGAAACTCTAATTGATGTTGGGAGCATGCAATTGGGGGTTATTTCTGACTCCTCCCAAATAAATGACAGTTTATTGCCTCTGTCGCTCTCCTACAAGTCCAGGACAAGGATGGTTAAAGCCCTTGTGGATTCTGGGGCTGCCGGCAGTTTTATTTCAAAGTCACTGGTTCAGACCATAGGCATTCCGATGGTTCCATTGCCAAACAGATTACTGCTCTCTGGTGTAGATGGCAAGACCTTGCTAGGGAGATCCATTTCCTCAAAAACCCTGCCAGTGTTCCTCCGGATTGGATGTCTGCACCAGGAGACTATTGAATTTTTTGTTTTTCCCGACTCAATCCTACGGTTGAGTGGTCCAGTATGCAGATTTTATTGTGGGGTCCAAGTTGTTTCCATGGATGTCGCATCCAATTACTCCCTGTCCGCACTAACGTGGTGTCGTCCAGTGGAAATATAAGCTTCCCCCCGTCTGACAAGCCCAAGTGTTCCTCTGTTCCCGGTCTACCAGCAGCTTATCAAGATTTTGCCGATGTATTTTGTGAACAGGCTGCAGATAAACTTCCACCTCATCGTTCCTGGGACTGTGGTATTGAGCTCCTGCCAGGGAAGAACCCTCCTCGGGGTCGAACCTACCCATTATCAGTTCCTGAAACAGCCGCTATGGCGGCATATATAAAGGAGAATCTAGCTAAGGGGTTAACCCGGCCCTCCACTTCTCCAGCAGGGACAGGGGTTATTTTGTTAGCAAGAAGAATGGCGGGCTTCAGCCTTGTATTGACTACCGGGGTCTCAACCAGATTACTGTAAAGAATCGATATCCTCTGCCTCTGATTCCGGAGCTTTTTGATAAAGTTCTCGGGGCCTCTTTGTTCACCAAACTTGATCTGCGGGGGTGCGTATAATTTATTACGTATTAATTCTGGAGATGAGTGGAAGACCCCTTTTAACACCAGAGATGGCCACTTCGAATATCTCGTAATGCCCTTCGGACTCTGCAACACCCCAGCGATATTTCAGGGTTATGTGAACGAGATCTTCCGGGATGTCCTCTACAGTTTTGTTATAGTCTATTTGGATGATATTCTAATTTTTTCCAAAAGTTTGCAAGATCATCGCCAGCATGTCCGCGAAGTCTTGGCACGCCTCTGGAAGCATCATCTTTATGGAAAAATATCCAAGTGCCTTTTTGAACAAACCTCGGTACCCTTCCTAGGGCACATAATTTCTGTCTGGCCGTTAACAAAATCCTTGAAGGCTACTCAACGCTTCTTGGGTTTTTCAAATTATTACCGGCGATTTAAACCAATTTTCCCCACACTGGTGTCTCCTATCACAAATCTCACAAAGAAGGGTTCAAATCCCATTCTCTGGTCAGATACTGCCATCCAAGCCTTCCAAAAATTAAAAGAAGCCTTCTCCACTGCACCTATCCTGTGCCAACCCCAATTGGACAAACCGTTCACAGTTGAGGTAGATGCTTCTTCAGTAGCGGTAGGGGCAGTACTGTCCCTGTGGAAAGTACCATCCCTGTGGGTATTTTTCTCGTAAGTTTTCCATTGCTGAAAAGAACTATGGAATTGGTGACCAGGAACTACTAGCAATGCGGTTAGCTTTAATGGAATGGCGGCATTTGTTGGAAGGAGCCAACTTTCCAGTTACCGTGATCACAGATCATAAAAACTTAATCTACCTCCAAACAGCTCACTGTCTAAATGCTATACAGGCCCGTTGGTCCTTGTTCTTTTCAAGATTTAATTTAAAACTTCAATTTCGTCCTGGCAGTCTAAACAGAAAAGCTGACGCCCTCTCACGGTCTTTCTTGTCCAGCACTCAGGAAGAGGATCATCAACGTTCCCGACCAATTTTAGATCCTGTAGTCTTCGCCTCTACTCAAATGTTGACTCCTCCCCCAGGGAAAATTTTTGTGACCCCAGAACTACAGGGAAAATTACTAACTTGGGCTCATAGCTCTCTGTTTGCTGGCCATTCTGGTATCCTCAAGACTTACAAGTTCCTTCAGCATTCCTATTGGTGGCCCACAATGAAAGGGGATATTCGAGAATTTATTCTTTCATGTGTAAAATGCGCTCAGCATAAGACTCCCCGCAAGAAGGCAGCAGGTCTCCTGCGACCCCTGTCCATTCCTAATACTCCTTGGACCCATATATCCATGGATTTCATCTCTGAAATACCATGCTCCAAAGGATACAATACCATATGGGTAGTGGTGGATCGCTTTTCAAAGATGGCACACTTTATTCCATTGATGGGTCTCACTTCTGCTCCTCAGTTGGCAAGAGTCTTTGTTAAGGAAATATTCAGGTTGCATGGACTTCCTAAAGAGATAATTTCCAACCACGGAGTTCAATTTGTAGCTAAATTTTGGAGAGCCTTATGTAGCACTTCTGGAACCAAGTTAAAATTTTCTTCAGCCTACCATCCTCAAACTAATGGGCAAACCGAAAGAGTTAACCAAGAGCTGGAGACTTTCATAAGACTCTTCGTTTCCTCCTCACAAGATAACTGGCTGGATCTATTACCTTGGGCAGAATTTTCACACAACTTCAAATATCACAGTTCCTCCAAAGCCACTTCTTTTTTTACGGTGTTTGGGAGACATCCTTGAGTCCAAGATTTTCAAAATTTGCCTACAGTAGAGGTCCCTGCAGTTTCTGAATTGGTGGAGTCTTTCGCAACCGTTTGGAAGAGGGTTCATTCCTCTCTGAAGCAGTAGTCCAGGAACTACAAAAAATTTGCGGATAGACGACGTGTCGCTGTTCCACTGCTGAGAGTTGGAGATAAAGTCTGGGTATCATCCAGGAAATCCGATTGAAAGTACCCAGTATGAAGCTAGCCCCACGCTTCATTGGTCCTTACCGTGTTCGCAAGGTCATCAACCCAGTTGCATATAAGTTGTCCTCAACTAAGAATATCCAATACCTTTCATATTTCTTTGCTGCGTACTCTAGTGCTGAATCATTTTCAAACTTCTGCTCCCAAGTTACCTCAAGTGCAAATTTCTCAAGGTACAGAGTTCGAGGTAGGGAGGATTTTGGACTCTCGATTTACCAAATCTAACAACCTCCAATATCTCATTGACTGGAAAGGGTACGGTCCAGAAGAAAGGGCATGGACCAGAGCCACAGACGTTCACGCGCCTCAAATGGTTCGAGCCTTCCATATTAGATTTCCTGGTAAACCTGGTGGGTGTCCGGTGTCCACCCTGAAAGGGGGGGTACTGTCAGAGTTCAGCCGGGGATCGGCTGTCCCTTACCGTCCCGCCGGCTTCCTCTGACTTCCCGGGCTGTCGGGCGGCTGGTGCGGTGACGTGGGAGGTTCTGAGCATTCTCCCTGATGCTGGTGTCTCGGGCGGCCTGGTGCACGGGGATCAGAGTTCCTGTCATGGGCGCCACCATGACACTTCCTCCTCTGACTATGATTCCTTCCCTGACAGTCTGGCCGGTCAGCTGATGCTGTGGACCAATCAGTGGGCTTCCAGTGGTATATATCTGGCTCCTGTGTATTAGGTAGTTGCCTGAGCAACCATTGTCGCTGCTAGTGTTACTAGTGGTCTCTCGTTCCAGGTTCCCTTGCTTCCAGTGTTCTATTCCTGTGTGCAGCTACATCATCCATCTCACCAGTGCTTTACTATCTCAGCCAGTGAGCAGCTATATCATTCATCTCATCAGTGCTTTACCATCTCAGCTTGTGTACAGCTATATCATTCATCTCACCAGTGCTTTACTACCTCAGCCTGTGTGCAGCTATATCATTCATCTCATCAGTGCTTTACCATCTCAGCCTGTGAGCAGCTATATCATTCATCTCATCTGTGCTTTACCATCTCAGCCTGTGTACAGCTATATCATTCATCTCACCAGTGCTTTACCACCTCAGCCTGTGTGCAGCTATATCATTCATCTCATCAGTGCGTTACCACCTCGCCTGTGTGCAGTGTACCTCCATTCCACCAGTGTGTTACCACCGCCGCCTGTGTGCAGTATACTAACCATTTCACCAGTGCTTTACCATCACAGCCTGAGTGTAGTTATACGTACCCACCTCTCCAGAGTCATAATCTCTGGCTGGCTCCAGTACCACTACCCACCTCATTACTGGACTCTGTGGTCACTACCTAGGTGTTACAGTATTTCACCATGGTGCACTCTTTCTAACCGGCAACCCGGTAGAGTGTGTCCGCAGTGCAATCTTCCTTGTACCTCAAGTACAGTGTCTCCACATGCCCCTTACTTGCACAGACCCTTTGGGCCATGAGTGTTCATCTCTCCTTTTTCCCACAGGCTTTGGTCACCTAGTCAAAGGACCGCGACCTGCATACGAGGTGCAGCTCAAGCCCATATCCCGATTGTTGGGGTCACTGGCGAACACCATCTCATGGGTTAGATTCCGCACCTTTGACTAGGTCTCACCAATGACCAAGGCTCGTGGATGCGGAGGTTGTACATTCAGGCCCCTCGCCTCCGTTTCCTCCCGCAGCCTCAGACCTCAGCTTCCAGAAAACCGCCTCCCAGCGTGACAGTCCCATAATAGAAGAAGCTCACAAATATATACTCAGAATGTTTTTTCAGAGAGAAATGTCCATCACTCACAACAGGACCCACAATGGTACAACAGGTTCAACATACTTTCCACTCTGAAAAAAAGGAGATTGTTAAACCCACTAGAGGATGGAGAGAAGGGAGGAAGAAAAAATCAGAGAAGATAAAATCTAAGGAGACAACTAGTAGAGCAATATTTAATCTATCTAAAATAATCTTAACAGAAAGCCAAAAATCAATACTTAGTAAGGGACTTAAATTTTCACCATCTGTGGGTCCTAATATACTTGAATTTTAGGTAGATCTTAATCGCTACATCATAAATTAATTTTTCCAATAAAACAACATCAAAAATTGATTTAGGAATCTCACCTATACTTTTGGACGATAATGACAGTTATGTCCTTAGAGCCTTGAAAGAATTACTAAAGGAAAATAAAGATGAAGTAAAATTATTTGATATAAGATATCAGACTTATCAGTTTAAATTAAAATCTGAATTTTTTACATTAAAAATAAAAGCTCTAGTATCGAATGTTTTTATAAAACTACATTAGATGATTTTAGGGAACTCTGTTCAACACACAAATATAAAAAGTCTAATCTAAATAAATGGGAAAATTAGCACTTTGTGCACTAAGTAAAGATGATACCTTAGTCATTAAAGAAGCAGATAAAGGCAGAGGCATAGTTCTTCTCAACAGAGAAGACTATACCTATGAAGCCCTCCACCAACTCAGTGACAAAACATTTTACAAAATTTTGCAGAAAGATCTGTCTATTCAATATATAGAAGAATGTAAATTAATGTTAAATGAAGCAATGGAAGTAGGGGTTTTTACCAAAGATACTTACAAATTCCTACTAGTTCCTTTCCCTGTCACATCTATTTTTTATTATTTGCCCAAAATTCACAAATCCCTCACTGCACCCCCAGGTCATCCTATTATTTCTGGTATTAATTGTCTCACTTCTAATTTATCACATTATGTTGATTTTTTCTCCAGCCTCATGATACACATTTGAAGTCCTACCTCAGGGACAATACACATTTCCTGAATTCATTCAAAGGATTTGTTTGGCATAAAAATTATGGCTTTCTTTTACACTTGTTGTACAACTTTATCTACCCACATTCCCCATGAACTGGGAATTAGGACCTCATTCAGAGCCTCTCGCAAAATGCGAGCACTCGCTCTGAATGAGGGGGCCGCTTCTATGTAAAGCGCTGGCCTCCTAGCCACTTGCTAAGCTGTGGGTGACCATCCACAGCTTTAGCGAGCAGACAGGTTGATGGTCGCGATGGTCGCGACCATTGTGGCTTGCAACAAGACCCTTGTGGTAGGGTCTCATCTGCCGCAAGCCCCAGTGAGCTTTCGGCTCTAATAATAGAGCCGGAAGCTCACCACTGACATCATGAGTGATGTCAGTGGGGCTGCCCCCAAACAGCAGGCGTTTTTTCGGGAATGCCTCCATTTGGCCAGCCACCCCCCCACCCTGCCTACAAAATGGTGCGAGCTGTCGATCACCATCGACAGCACCCCTTTTGTAGTGAGCCCCGGAGCGAGAGAATTTCTCTCTCGCTCCAGGGCTTGCACACACACAGTGCGGCCGCTGCATGTGCCCAGGGCCTCAACATCGACACACTTGCGAGCGGGTCTGAATGAGGCCCATAGTGTGGTACCTAATTTTCTATCTGCACATGGGACTACGGACGTTCAACATCAGGATTTAATTCTGTCTGTTATATGGTTTATTTTGACACAATTATTTTATTTTTACTGACACAATTTTCTTACAGATGCTTGGGACAGCCATGGGGACCCGGTTCGCCTTAAGTTTTGCAAACCTTTACATGGGGGACTTTGAGTCTACCCATGTGTGGGGGAGCAAATTCAGGGGTGCCTAGTCTACTATGGCCATTACACCTTTTTATTATTTGGGATGGGGATTTGATTAGTGCACAGTCTTTTGTTTCCCATTTACTGTAAATCACAATAATTTTAATCTTCACTTTTCTTACACGTACAGTAGGAATTTGATAAATTTCTTGGATCTAACCCTAAAAATAATTGATAACCAAATTGTAACTGTGAATTATTGTAAAGAAGTCAATTCCAATAATTATTTACATTTCAAAAGTTGTCATCATTATCCATGGAAAACTAATATTCCTAAAGGACAATTTATGTGTATTAGACGCAATTGCTCTGACCCAGCAGATTTTTTTCAATCAAGCAACCGATCTGTGCAAGAGTTTTGAGGATAGAGGTTATCCACTTGACATATTGCACAGGGCTCTTGAAGATATAGCTAATATGGAGAGGGAGAAACTACTTCAACCAAAAAACAGAGAGAGTGTAGAATCGGATGAGAAAATACATTTTGCATTTATTTCTACATATAATGACTCATCAGGAATAATCAAACAAATTATAAACAAAAATTACTCAATGTTGAAATATGATTCTGTCCTTAAAGATATACTTCCAGATAAACAAATGTAATTTACAGGAAGAATAGATCTTTAAAAATATTCTGGCACTGAGTGCACTGAGGCCTCCTATAAAACTAAGAATACAACTAGGACCAGAGTGGTTACCGATAAAACCAGTAGTTTACTATAAATGTGGCCTCAATAAATGCATTACATGCCAACATGTATGTAACAACAGAGAAAACGTGGGGACCAGATGCTGCGCACAACCTTGTTCTTCTAACTTAAATCTACCTCAAAAGTGGCTTCACTCGTCTATTTATAATTATAATTCATAAATATAAATATATGTGTGTAAACACGTATGATCTAAAGTTGTTAAACCCAAATGATGAAAAGGTAACGTGTAAATAAATAAATGATGCTTTTACTGATAAAAAGTTGTCACAATATTAATCACTACAAATGCAATACAGTATATGTTAGCCTGTATACTACTGGTTGCAGATGTAAATAAATAAACAAATCGATGCTGCAATATAATAATAAACAATAAACAAATAGTATGTCAGATGCAAAAGAATAATAAAGAAGGAAAAGTAAAGAATATAGCAAATGTGCCAATTCAGTTGTAGATAGGCACAGGTGCTGGTCTCAACCTTTGATGCCGCTAACTGAATAGTCAAAATATGATAAAGTTAATTGTTGTTTGGTGGTATTCAGGGAGAAATAGCGGTGTCCCGCTAACTCCAAAGGGGTACCTTGGTGGTATGCTGTGAGTCCTGTGGATGTCCGTATGTTGCCCGGGTTAGTTCTCCTTGCAGTATGGGGATGGCTAGCTGTGGCGAGCGCCGGAAGTCACTCAGCGTCACAGGTATCCTGAGTGCCAATAACACGGACAGGGGCAGGTCTGTGCACGTGCACCAGGCTGCACCGGACAGGAGAGAGGGGTGCCTACGGTCCTAGCTTGAGCAAGCCGGGGGCCGCGGACAGGGGCCTGGTAAACATGCACGGACCTGCCCCTGGCAACAGGGACACTGTCCGTGTTCGTGTAGCCTCCCATGCTAGTACTTGTGGTTACCCAAGTACCAGCATGTGGGGGAGGCTTGATGGGACCTTAAGTATGTTTATACTTCACTTTTTTTTACACTACACCTACACTATCAACCTGCCACCCACCGCCCAGGAGTGGCAGGGATAGCCCCAGGCTATCAGCCTAGGTTAGGGGTGCCCTGGAGAGGGGACCCCTTTATTGATGGGATCCCTAACTCATCAGGGATCCCTGGCCTGGGCTGACTAGCGGTCAAGGCTGATGCTTCGTCTGGGGGGCCTTGGTGACAGACTTAGCTGTGGCATCAGTTCCCCATTAGAAAGGGTCCGGTACTGGTTCTGGAGATTACAGGGGGACCCTATGCATTTTTTCCCCCTGTAATTCCAGAACCAGGACTGGATCTGAGCCCAGTGCTGGTTGTGTACAGTACAGTGCTTACACAACCAGGACTGGCTATGCAAAGTCCAGGGCTGGTTGTGCATTTAGGGGGGGACCCCATGACTTTTTTTTCAAAAACATTAACTCTTTCCAAGCTTGTTACACTAAGATACATGCATGCATCTCACTGATGTGTCGAAACCGGATAATTGGCTGAGACAGGATCGGTTTAAAATTAGATCTGCGCAATGCCATTTTGCGAATGGCAATGAAACGCCATTTTGTGACTGGCTGCCCAGCTATTATTTAGCGTTGTACTTTCCCCACGCAATAGAAAGAAGTTAAAAGTCCTCACCATGTAAATACAGACAGTCTCCAAAACATAAAATTATATTCCCTTTAAAACATGCACCATAATGTACTCCACAAAACATATAGTCGCACAATGCTAACTAGCGTCTTTTCCCAATTCCTCAATACTTACACACTGCACACTTACATAAAAGGTTCCCTAGTATTGAAGTGTAGTATTCAAGGTTTATTCAGTAATTATTAATTTTGTGTAATAAAGGTTATTTGTTATCTAAAGTTTAGTACATGGTAAGCAGACCGTGTCTGGTGTACTGATGCACTGTGTCTCCACAGATTTCCGGTACCATCTGTGAGAAGATCGGAACCTGCATCTGCAAACTATGGACTATAGAGAGTTAAAACATTAAAATGTACTCTGTAATGTTAGCAGCTTAGATTAGCATGCAGCGGGAAAAAGGACACAAAGGGCGGTTGGAGGCTGTTTGTGTCCATTTGAAATTGTCCTATAAACTATCCTGTAACAGAAACACCTTTAAAAAGAACCAATGGAATCATGCCAAACTTGTCTATTGTATTATCTATCCATGAAAGAGTATATATGTGCACTCTCTGACCCCAATCGAGAGTCTTCTTGCTGTGCTGTTGATGGAGGTTTCTAATGCTGATGCCGGTATCTGGGCCCAGAGCGCGTGTGTATGTACCTTGGGTCTGTATGATTTATTTGCGCTAATCATCTTTAGATCACAGCATGTAACCATCTGTTTTTATATTGAATAATAACTTTTTGTGCATTGGAACCACATTCAAAGTCTGAAGGTATTTATTTACTGTGCGACTCATTACGCTAAATTGTGACAATTTTAGAAGGTATTGACAGGATTTAGAAGGTATAGGTAGGATTGCATAGAGGTTTAAATTAGGTATCAATAGTTGGGGGATCGCAGTGTTAATTATGCTACCGGTCACTTGGTAACACTCACTAGCGATCTCTCAGCAAAAGGGTGGAGGCACCTAGTAGGAGAACGCATTGTGCCTTCGAACTCTGCTATCACTGTTGTTGCTGAGAGTCCGCTACCTGTTATTGTGGCTTTAGGAACGTTGATTGAGAATCCAGGGACAAGGGAGGAAAAAGTTTGTTTTCCTTCATCGATAGTTTTTTGTGTGTTAAAAAGGGGAAGTCGCATTATTGTGTATGCAGCCAAGTCGCACTATAGCGTAAAAGTCATAATACGTGTTGTGTAGTAGTCGCATTATTGTGTATACGACTAGTCGCACAATAGCGTATATGTATTTCCTGTATTGCTGCCACGTGTTTTAAACAAAGCCGTTGAGAGTGCACGGTGATATTGATAGATAGCATTGTTGTAAATACATTGATCGGTGTTGCCATAATCTGGGAAAACGTATATTGTTCTGCACAGGACTAAGTGTGTAACAGTGAGCATTTGTTGGTTTAGGGTGTAACTTGGTTCCTAATAGGTTAAGGGTATCGTAGGACCCTTAACTACTAGGCACAAGAGTTGGCCAAGTAGATACAGTTCTAACACATAAGCAGGTGTATCTGTTGTCTTTGTTGTAGGCTCGGCTCCTAGTGTGATTACAGTATTCAGTGATCAGTTAGGGTTATTTGAGCATTGTAATTGAACAGCACAGTTTTGGCTAAATTGTGATTGTGAACTGGGTAGAGGGTGGACAAAATCACTTAAAAGGGTAAGTAATATTGGAATATTTACATGCTAGCAGTTGAAAGGTAGTTAAAAAGGGATTAGGTGTGTGGTAGCAGCCTGGTTATTCTTCCATAGGTGTGTGGGCGCATCCTGTTAATATCGTCCATAGGTAAGTGAAAGTATCTTGACTGTCTTTCACCAGTCTAAATCTCTATTGAAAAGCTTAGAGTTCTCCCAGGATGGGGGCCAAGCAAACGGTAGAGATGTTAGATGATGTGCTGCTGTTGGAAGCGCCACTTGGGTCAGCACGCCATATTATGCATACTAAGTACCGTGCTTATGCATTTAGGTAGTGTGATGTATGGTTTAAAATGACGATGCAGAGTGTTAGACCGTTTCCCAGAATTGGCAGCTTTGATAAGGAGGTATTGAACAATGTCCGAGATAGCATCTGTATGGTGCACTCTCGAATGAAAAAGGTAAAATATAACGAGTGTTTCAAATTATGGCAGCACGAGGAGACACGTGGCTTAAAGGTGTGCACGTGACGCAAACTAGCATCGCTAGCATGTTACGGGAGAGTACACATGCAACGCTAAACTGCGGTGGTAGCGTTGTGGAAGGTATTGCCAGTGGTTCACATGCACCACCGCCGCCCTATGCGGATGGGGGTGCAGGTACTGTTGTTGAATAATCCCATAAAGATGTAACAAGTAATTTGTACCCTCTCTTAAGTAATCATAAGGAAAATGTTTCTGATGCGGATGATGAGCCTATTGTTATGTCTGCCATTTCCCATGGTGTACACATGTTAGATGCTCCACCATGACAAGCACAAGTGGTGCCGCCATCTTCATCAGTGATAGTACAGGAAGTGTTAACATCCACTGCACCCGTAGAGGAAGTTGTTAACCCTATACATAGCAGTAATAGACTAAATCCCCAGCCAGGCAACAAGGTCAAAAGTAGCAGTGCGGCCGGTCTGCATCACATCCGAACAATAACTGTTCCGAATGGGAATGCGGATGCGAATGGTGTAGTGCCCTCAACGGAGGTAGACAATGCATTGTCCTTGGACAAGAGCGGAGCTAAATTCCATAATGAATGATTTCCCCGATCCTAAAAAGGAATTAGCCAAATGCCAAAGATTTTTGAAAAATTTGGGTAGATCTCATGAGCCAACCAATAAAGATTGGTGTTAAGTGCTTGTCTTCCACGCAATACCGACTTGACAAAGTTTATCATGGATTGTGTATTGGGTGGAGATGTTGCCTTAATGGACGAAGTTAACCAAGGTAAAAATTCCCGTATTATAACTCAATTGGGTGTATATTTTCCAGTAGTAGTTAACTGGAGCCAAATTTTTACCATAAAACAAAAAGAGAGTTAATCTGAGGATTATTGTAACCGAGTTCTGCAGGCTATCACCCAGTACACTGGGTTAGAGGATATTAAAGATAGCACTCTTCACAGGGGAATGACTGTCACTGTACTTATGGATGGTCTAAAAGAGAACCTAAAGACCCGAGTTCAGACCTCACAACCTGGCTGGAGGGGAGTCACTGTAGACACCCTCATAGAATCCGCTATTGAACATGATAAGAACATCACTAAAAAGAGAGAGACCCAGAGCGAGAAACTAATGGCTGTTAGTATTCAAGCTCTAGAAGGAATGAATGTAACATCACAGCCAGCAGACACACTTGCACCTGGACAGCTACACGTCCTCACTAATCCTACACCACCGCAAACACAGCCCTACCCCACTTATCACACACAGCCACAAAACCCATACTATCCACAACCACCATATTTCCTTCAATATCCTTACCCACACTCACCATCTTTCCCATCTGCTCAACCCACACAGCAATCCTTCTATCCACCCAACTCACGAAAGTGCTATAACTGCAACCAACTGGAACATATAAGTAGGAACTGTAAGGTGAAGTTGGTAGGGCCCCCTAACCAGGGAGTACCTGGATATCCCCATATGGGATATACACAGAGTACAGGAAGCCCACAACAGTCACCAGCTCCAATTGTGGCTGTAAATGCTGTATTGGAGAGCGTGAGTCAATGCTTGGGGTCAGGTCATACCTGTAGTCTACAGATAGTCAGGTTAATAGGAAGTACTAGGGAAGAACCGGTGATGATGGTTGATGTAGCTGGTACTAAATATCCTTTTCTTGTAGACACAGAGGCGACCAGGTCAGTGATAAAATCTCCCATTAACTTATAGGTAACCCACGAGACAGTACCAGCAATGGGTGTAATGGGTAAAGTGCAACATTATCCTTTAACAAAATCCACAGAGGTCACTATTGGGACATTGCATACCAGACATTCTTTTTTCCTGGCAGCAGCAGCTCCTACTAACCTACTGGGAAGGGATTTGTTATGTAAGATGGGATGTGTCATATATTGTACTCCTGATGGTGTATTTCTAGATATCCCAGAGAGAGTTGCGCATGAAGTGAGGGATATGTTGGACAAGGATAATGTATCACTCTACTGGTTTAAGTGAAAATCCATCTCAGGTAGATCAAATGTTATCCCAAATTCCAGATTCACTTTGGACCATGGATGGACAGGACACTGGATTAATGGCAAACATAAGTCCCGTAATAGTAAATCTAAAAAGCTGTAGGCAAGCTCCAAAAATTCCCCAGTACCCATTAAAACAGGAGGTAGAATTAGGGGTTTATCCCGTAATGGAGCGATTGTTAAAGCAGGGAATTTTAGTTCGTACAGCTAGTGTAGCCAACAGTCCCATCTTTCCTGTAAAGAAGAGTGGTGGGAGGGGTTATAGGCTGGTACAAGACCTTAGAGGGGTTAATAAGGTGGTAGAGAGCCAATTTCCCGTAGTGCCAAATCCAGCTGTCATTCTTATGCAGATCCCATCCAAAGCAACCCATTTCATTGTCATTGACCTCTGTTCTGCTTTCTCTGTGCCTCTTCATCCTGACTGTCAGAACCTATTTGCCTTTATATACAGGGGTGTACAATACACATGGACACGATTGCCCCAGGGTTTCATAGACAGCCCCAGTATCTTCTCCCAGGCCTTACACGACTGTTTACAATCTTTTCAACCTGCCAATGGATCTGTTCTAATACAATATGTGGATGATTTATTGTTATGTTCTGATTCATTTATGTCATGTTTAAATGATACTAAACTTTTGTTGCTTCATCTCTCACAAACAGGACACAAGGTTGCTAAGGACAAACTACAGCCAAGCCAGTCCAGGGTTAAATATTTGGGACACTGCCTAACTCAGGGGTTATGACATCTCACAGATGACAGAATCCAGGCCATACAGAACATGACACTGCTACAGAATCATCAGCAAATTCGTACCTTCTTCGGAATGTGTGGATACTGCAGAATGTGGATCCCAGGTTTTTCTATTTGGCCTTGCCACTACAGGACTTAGGGCCTGATTCAGAGCCAGTTGCTCTGACAGAGCGCTCGCTCTGAATCAGGGCCATTTTTTTTTAACGGCCTCCTGGCCGCTCGCATAGCTATGGGTGACCACCCACTGCTATAGCGAGCGGCCCGGAAGATGATCGTGACCATCGGGCTTGCGATGAGAACCTTGTGGTAGGGTTTCATTACTGCAAGCCCCAGAGAGAGCCAAAATCTCTCCCACTGACATCACTCGTGATGTCAGTGGGGCCACCCCCAAACGGAGGTGTTCACATGGGAACACCTCCATTTGGGCAGCCACTCCCCTGGCCCGCCCTCCAAAGGGGGCGTGCTGTCACTCAACATCAACAGCACGCCCCCTTTGTTGCGAGGCTCGGAGCAACGGAGTGCCCATCGCTATCCGGGTCTCACGCTTGCGTACGATGGAGCCGGCTCTGTCGTGCACATGCGCACTGGCCCACCATCATCCCAGTTGCGAGCGCACAGTGCTTGCGACCGGGTCTGAATCAGGCCCTTAGTCTCTTCCTCAAAGCCGGATCGTGTCATACACACAGAGGAATCAGAGCAGGCTTTCCTTAAGCTTAAGGATAGTCTGACAAGAGCACCTGCATTGGGAATACCTGATTATGAAAACCCTTTTGATTTGTATTGTACGGAAGCAGATGGTTGTGCAGCAGGTGTCCTCACACAAAAACATGGTGATGCCAGTTGGCCGGTAGCATACTACAGTGCACAATTGGACACTGTGGCAAGATCACTCCCAAAGTGTTTAAGAAGTGTAGCAGCAACTGCTCTATTGGTCAGTAAGAGTGAGGATGTGGTACTAGGCCATGAGATGATTGTCGATACCCTCCATGCTGTATCTGCTTTAATAAACTCTGCCCAAACCAGACATGTCTCCTCAGCTAGGTTCACAAAATGGGAACTAGCCTTAATAGCACCTACAAACATCACCATCAAACGGTGCAGTACGTTAAACCCAGCTACGTATTTACCATATGTACAACATGATGCACAAAGGGTGGAGAGAGGTGAGCCGCTGGCAACAGGTGAGTTCTGCAGGTATATTGATGCACATGATTGTATGGAATATCTGAATCAAACCTTTACTGGAAGACCTGACATACGGGATACACCTTTAGAGAATGTAGATGTGACATCTTACACGGATGGGAGTTGTCATAGACAAACTGACACAGGAGAGTTATGTACAGGTTATGCCGTTGTAAATGACGAAGACATCATAGAAGCCGAACCTTTAGGACCACCACACTCGGCCCAAGTGGCGGAACTGGTGGCACTAAAGAGAGCGTGTGAATTAGCGGAAGGTAAATCTGCAAATATCTACACTGACTCTAGGTACACTTTCGGGGTAGTACACGATTTCAGTGCCTTATGGTTTCTGAGAAAATTTATGACAGCAGCAGGCATACCAATTGCACATTCCAAACATATAAAAGGACTATTAACAGCAATCCTATTGCCAAAGGCAGTGGCAGTAATTAAGTGTACAGCCCATACATGCGAGGATGATCCGGTGTCACTGGGCAACAACAGGGCAGACGAAGCTGCAAAATGGGCAGCAGGGTTAAAAATTAATGTACCAACTGAACAAATCATGACTTTTCAAACAATTGATATGCTGAAATTAATTGAGATGCAAAATTTGTGTTCTATCCAGGAAATAATGTACTCCACAAAACATATAGTCGCACAATGCTAACTAGCGTCTTTTCCCAATTCCTCAATACTTACACACTGCATACTTACTTAAGAGGTTCCCTAGTATGAAAGTGTAGTATTCAAGGTTTATTCAGTAATTATTAATGTTATGTAATAAAGGTTATTTGTTATCTAAGGTTTAGTACATGGTAAGCAGACCGTGTCTGGTGTACTGATCCACTGTGTCTCCACAGATTTGCGGTACCATCTGTGAGAAGATTGGAACATGCATCTGCAAACTATGGACTATAAAGAGTTAAAACATTAAAATGTACTCTGTAATGTTAGCAGTTTAGATTAGCATGCAGCGGGAAAAAGGACACAAAGGGCGGTTGGAGGCTGTTTGTGTCCATTTGAAATTGTCCTATAGACTTTCCTGTAACAGAAACACCTTTAAGAAGAACCAATGGAATCATGCCAAACTTGTCTATTGTATTGTCTATCCCTGAAAGAGTATATATGTGCGCTCTCTGACCCCAATCGAGAGTCTTCTTGCTGTGCTGTTGACGGAGGTTTCCAATGCTGATGCCGGTATCTAGGCCCAGAGCGCGTGTGTATGTAACAACTGTAACTCGGGTCTGTATAATTTATTTGCGCTAATTGTCTTTAGATCACAGCGTGTAACCATCTGTTTTTATATTGAATAATAACTTTTTGTGCTTTGGAACCACATTCAAAGTCTGAAGGCATTTATTTACTGTGTGACTCATTACGCTAAATTGCGACAATTTTAGAAGGTATAGGCAGGATTTAGAAGGTATAGGTAGGATTGCATAGAGGTTTAAATTAGGTATCAATAGATGTATACATGTATCTGTGTCAAAATGAACTGCTCATGCTGAAAACGAATGCATGATTTTCTTCAATTCATTTGGGGATTTGCTGTTCAAGTTTGAGTTCATTTTCCATTCGATTTACAAATCGAATGTTAGTAAATGAAGGGATCTTATTGTCCTCTATGTGAAAACATTGATGTTTTTTAGAAATTCGATTTCATTTCAAATTAATCTTTCTGTTCGATTTGACATATGATTTGGGCTTTAGTAAATCTTTTCATTAAAAATCGAACCAAAATCTAACCGAAATCAAATGCCAAATCGAACAGAAAACAAATTCGAACCATAGTAAATATACCCCCTGGACCGCTTAAGAGAAAATAAGTGCCAATAGAGAGCGCAGTAGCAGATGTCTCTTGCTGAGTTCCTAGATACCACTGGTTCTGCTACTATATAGATATGAGTAAGTGCATGGTGCTCTTTATCCAACATGTCCCACACTTAATAAACTGATTATGTACATCCCCCATATGCTGCAGCCACTGGCACTGTGTTTTTTTAGGATTTAGGATGTGTACCATTCTGCACCTCCAGTCACTTTTTACACACATGTTGATTGTAGTCTCATATATCAAGAGTATTTTAATGTCAAAAATATATTGTTGTGTCAATCAATTTACTTGTGAGCTGTAGATTTCAACTAAAATGTATCAATTCATCGCATTTTTCACCTCTGTATTATTATATAATTCAACTGCTTCTACTGTTATTTGATGCATAAGGTTGAATAATCCAGAGCAAAATTCAACCATAAGGTTGTTACAGCAGGTTCTCTTTAAAGTGTTACTGTCTTAACTTTTATATGTTCATTTGTTGGTGATGTAATAATCTGTCAACCTATGGAAGTGTTTAGGAGATTATATTATTGATCACTGGCAGTTACTGTATATCACAATTCTTTGTTGGTACAATTCTGGTGCTGCAGGGAAACTAATACCTTTAAATGTAGTTTTCCATCCATAAAAAAGTGACATTGTTTACATAATTTGGGTGATTATTCACTGAAAATAAAAGATTTTTGAGTGGACATCACTCATATCTCAAGTGAAGACATACATATTGTGTTGAATATATATTAGATATTTATTTACAGTGTTACTGTTATCTTGTGGTTTATTGACTAAATGATGCTAAAAAAGATCACTGATTAAGGTGATGTTCTCTCTTGTTAGCAATGTCAGTGTGAGCTATAGCAGAAATTATTTTTAATTAGAAGCAAAGCATTGTCACTGCAATTGAACTTTCTTTGCTCCCTTGCTCTCACCATATACAACACAGAACTATGCTCTAGGGCTGCCAGTTGGAAGCCTTTACAATAGCGGCAGCCATTTGTAGGCTGAGCCGATATTAGTTCTATGTGCTTCATGCCCCAGTGACATCACCAGCTTCCACTGAAAATATCTGTTATGTTGCATTTAGTGACTATAGATATATAGTCTGAATAAGCTCGTTAGTGCATCCAGGTTTACTGAAGATTTAACTACTACACATGACTGCCGATCCCCACATTGTGTATATATATATAAGGTTCTGGGTTTAAGCAAATAAATTATGCTTTACTGTTTGTCAGCACGAGCAGAACTGAAAATTTCAACCTAGCCTAGAACTACCTCACTTCTTCAGCCCTAACAGAGTCCTGTCTGCTTTGTCTGGTCCACTTGCCTGGCTTGGCTGCCCCACCTGGGGCATATCCTCTGGGCCAGCAGATAGGTGAGATCATATTCCTTTTTAAGCATGTTTGGGCAGATCCACATAGCACAGATTCAGTGGCTTACCAACACCACCTAGCTTCATACTAACACATGTCCCCCTCCCCAGCTTACAACCCTTGGAGTGAGCAATTTGGGACAAGGCATTTTCATGGTGAAGATCCTCTTCACTTTCCTAATTAGGCCCTTCCATCACATTCAAGAACATCATCTAGACTCTTCTGTCATCTGGTGCTCTCATCCTTCAAGTTCCTTAATTTAATTTTTTTCTGACTTTATGGAACTTTAGATATTTATGTGAGTCCTTCATAAATTGTTTAATTGTGTTTTCAAACTTTGCAACAATTTTCTCTATTTTAATATATTTCAAAACTTTGAATTCTTTTTGTTGAACCTCTAGAGCAAAATTCTCTATAGGCACATTCATCTCTTTTTGGCTGTACTTAAGAACAACAACAATTTCCCCCACATCAGAATGCAAGAGGTTAGAATCTTCATCTTGATGAACAGGGTAAGTTGCTTTGGTGAAGGACCCAATAACCTCTGAACATAAACCACCAGTAGCAGACTTTTCCTAAACCTCTCTCAGCACAAGTTTAGATTACAGATACTTGGGCCTAAATTTACTAACCATTGGTTTTGGTTCTATTTCAAAATTTACAGTAACCAACAGATATAGATGGCATGTTGCTGTCTAAAAAACAACTATCATCCATCCGGTATCAACTTCAATTGAAACCAGATGTTGATGTCTGTCGTTTTTGGCAGCTCTAAAGTCCATCAGTTTTGACTATTCCAATTAACACCAATGACAAATAAAAATTAAAAAACAACAGGAACTGATTGTGGCAGGTGTATCTGAGAGAAGAACTGCACAGAGCACTATGATCTGTGCAGGATTCATTAGATTTAAAAAATTATAAAGAGTTAAAAAAAATGGGTTGGCTCCACCCCAAATCCATAACCAGCCCCAGACCTCTTAGTCTAGCTGGCATGCAAAATAAGAAGGTAAAATGTTGTGGAATTCATTTTTGTCTCCTATAACAAGCACCAGGCTGAACCAGCTGGGGGGCTGATGCTATAGCACCAGGACAAATAATGGGGTCCCCCTGATATAATGACAGCCATCCCAGTACTGGCCATACTGGGCCAGCCCAGTAAATTCCATAGAAAGTCCCCCCACCAAAAAAAAATGTGGTCCCCCTTCCATAGAAACAACCAACTCTGGGCAGTGGGTATGGGGTTAATGGTAAAATAATAGATAATAATATTGTTGGTGCAGGCAGACAATGAGTCCCAGCAGCCCTGGAATGATGGCACTTATGGAACAACAAGTGCCAGCATGCCCATACATTAAGAACATGTTGGCACCTATAATTCGCCTGTAAAAAACATATTAAAATAACCACAGTACTGGGAGCAGACACTGCCATTGCAACTTTTTTCACAATCTCAGCAAATCAGCACTTCCCCATTCATTTCAATGGAAGTATAACAAGTTGTTTTGGGGCATTTTGCAGCTTTGACTCGCCACTTGTAAATGAGTGATAAACATGGCCAGAATCAAATTCTACAGTGTAAGCAAATGTATTTTCCTTTCCTGCTATTTCCACTAACAAATGGCACTTTTACTCAGTTGCAGAAAGCTATTGTTACATTTTTCCCATTGCACTTTCCAACTTGTTCTGAGTCTACAGAAGATTGCTCTCCATGGGGGGAATTTAATTGGGAGTGAGGTTTTCTCTGGAAAAAATCATGCAGACCTCGTGCCCAATTTTTGAATACTGTGGGTATGCACGCTTCTGATACCCATGGTATTCAATTTAAAAACAAATTCATGTAGGATTTTTAGCACTGAAAACCCTGTGGTGAAAAAAAAACTACCTCTCCAGTGGTTTCCCCAGTTCCCAGGCATCTCCCCTCCATGTTTGCACTGGGGAGGGGGCTGCTGGGAGTTGAGAGGGCTGCTAGGAAGCCATGGGGCTGCTAAGAGAGAAGGTGGCTGCTGGGAGATGTATTTCTCCCTGCTGCTGCCTCCTGGGGGGCTCACACACACATATGGGGGTCACACACTCTTGGTTGTGCTCTAGAAAAGAAACCTGCCGGAGCTCAAAAATTGAAAAACCCTGCACCTAATTGAATAGCAAAAATTCCGCACTTGCGGGGAAAACCCTGCAAGTGCGGGATTTTTGTTATTCTCGCATCTAATTGAATACCACCCATTTCTTCAAATATAAGAAGTCCTTTTTTTTTTAGCTATTTGCAACTTTTATGTTACACTCAAGCTCTTGTTCTCTGGCACTCATTTCCCCTTGAGATTGTGCAATTGTTTCTGTGCACTTGATAGATATTTTTTAAGGTTCATATTCTTTTGTTGAAACTCCTCATTCACTGTACATACACGGTAAAGTTCTTTCTCCAAAATTTACTTTGTTCTGATGTTTCATGCAAAATGTCCTCTAGAAAATATATATTCAGAAATACACTCTGAAGTTGCTCTGGAAGTAGCTAAGTTGAATTGGAATGGCTGTACTTGCTCCTCAAAACTTGATTGGAGACAAACAACCCCTGCTTATTTTCCACTCAGTGTGATTCTGCAGCAAATGGAGATATTTCTTTTCCACTGGAGCATTCATGCAGCGTCTCAATTAGACAAGCTCTCTCTAATTCACATTCTGCAGGTTTTGCTTGTGTGGAAACCATTAAAGATTGTTTTTCTTTCAACAACAGAGCTAAATTTGCCATATTTCCTTGTGTGCAAGCTGCACAACTCTGATATCGCTTTATACAATCTTATAATGCTTCCATTTCCTGATGAAGTACCACAAACTTTTGTTGCAATTCAACAATGTTTTGCTTTTTCTCTGCAAAAAACATAATTTTCATGTTTTTTTTAACATATACTCTTTCAAAACTTTATCTTTCTTGAAGAGTTTAGACATAATTGCAAATTTGTGGTCTGGCTTTTTAAGAGTCTTTATTTTCAACTCATTTTTATTCCTCTTGTTTAAATTATAATTTTAAGGAAAATAATTCACTCTGTAACTTTTCAACTGTTTGCTCATGCAACAGTTTATCTTCAGCAGATGTTTTTTAAGTTACTTATCTGCTACCAATAATACAAAATTATGTAATTCAAAACTTTATTCATATGGTCAAATTTTTCCATGCTGACATGTCCTCTCCTGGTAGATCCAATACTATAAACTGACCACACATATTTCTAATTTTACTCTGCTTTTTAGATGTATAATATTGTGGAACATCACTTTGTAATACAGCATCATGAAAAATTATCATCCATCATATTACAGAGTAAAAAAAACTTTTAATTACCTACTTGCAACATACTAGTTTTAATTTCAGCCTGTTGACTCCAGTCATGGATTTGCAGCTCTACAGCTTGAGGCTGAACAAGTTCAGGTAACCTGCTTCTTCTACAAACATGCTTCTTTTTTATTCTTCATATTTATCTGCACATCAGGGATATAACTTCATATCAGGTGCCTGGAGGCAAAATAAAAAATGGCTGAAACCAGTGTTTGAGAACTCAGTATGCAGCACTGCAAGAAATTCAGGTAATCAGTAGCCCATCTGGAATCTGCTAACTGATTATCATAACTGGGTCACAGGAACCTAAATACTCAAAGAGGAACTTATATCTAGCACCCAGTAGCCAACAACCACAATGAGCATTTGTAGCAGAGACTCAGCACAAACACAAACACTGTAGGAGAGGGCTCACAGAGCAACAAACACCAACGATACAGGTACTGCTGGTATGGTGAGTAGTAAGTCCAAAAGTAGGTCTGGAGCAGCGATGATGTGTAAAAGCAATGTGATACAGGACAGGAGTAAACTGAAGTACAGTGAGGTTAAAGACAACTTGAAACTGCAATGAGCAGGAGAGATATACTTAGGGGACTTTCTATTAGATGAGGTAAATGTGGTAAAAGACTTGGCACTGGAAGCACTAGGAGAGTCTTTGAGATGCCCCTGAGACTATAGAATACAAGAAGGCTGGAACGGAAGAATAAACCACAGACTTGGACTATAGATGAACTGCATAAGAACCAGAGGTAGAGAAAAAGACAAATCACAGGTGCACAACTCCAAATTACTAATTATATATAACTACATTATGTAATAAAATTTTGCAATAAATAAATAGAAGTTTTTAGCATAATCATGGCCAAGGCTATGGGCCTACCCACCATATCCAGGTAACCTCTGTAGGGTAGGTCCCAAACATACTAGGGTTCAAATCCAGAGCTTAGGACACCCCCAAACCAGCTCAGCCGAGCCACCCCAGGGCATCACTCTAAAGAGAAAGGTGAAGTGTAAAGTAAGAGCAGCTACGGCTGCATATATAGGATGGAGAAGTGAAAATACAAATATAATAAACAAACAGTAAAAGTGTTAAAATGTGCAAAAAAGGAAAAATGTGTTATAATGCAATGCCCTGAAGCAGACCAACCAAAGCAATCCAGGGGACCCACGGCCCAAACATCAACCCAAATTTGCACTACAGTATATAATTTGTAGGAATTACCTAAATTGTGCCTATTACTAGTGTGCACCTCCCATTATATATATTCAGGATGTGCAGTCTAGGACCCTTTCCTATAAGATCTAAAGGTTGCAGATGTGGAACTGGGATGGAACTAGAGGTTTGAACATTTGAACCAGACTGTGACTAGAGGTAACTGCAGACTAGCCATAGTGGAACTGAAAGCTTGATCCGGACTACAGCTGGAGGTACAGCTGGAGGTAATTTCAGAGTAGCCAGAGTAGAACTGGAATGGGCCAAGGAAATAAAAAACACAATTCTGTGCTGGTGTATTTATATAAATCATAAAAAAAATTGTATTCAATTATACATATCCCATAAGATGAGGTAAAAAAACAACTTGCATAAAAAGTTGCTGAATACAACAACATTGGATTACATTGACACAATTGTATATAAATGTAGCATACAAAGTTGCAACAATAAAAAAGAAAAAGGAAAAAGGAAAAATTGTCCATTGTATTGAATTTGCAATTGCTAATGTGGAAGCTTAGATGTAATACTGAATGAAAAAGTTCTCACTCTCTATTCCAATTATGTGTCATGTTATGTTTCAAGTAGGTAAATTCAAATGCACTTATTTTGCTAAAAGATGTAATAGCCATATTGGAGGCTACTTCTTGGCATGAGGCAGACAGTTAGCAGTGGTAATTATATCCGGTACAATATGTTGGTGTAAGATCTGGTCTTCGGCTGCTGGACCACCTGTTCTTGTATATGGGACCTCTGTCAGCATTCAGTGTCCTCACTTGTAAAGGGCTCACAGGTTATTAGCATGCACAGTCAGCTACAGCTGCAGCATGTCTCCCTGTATGCATACTTTGATGCTTAGTAGGAAGGTGTATGAGACCTCCGTTTGTGCCTGGTATATCCACCTGCAGGGAGCTTGCTGACCTCCAGTGTATCCAGTCAGCTGTAGACACAGCGTATCTCTCTATATAAGCTGGCTTGGATGTCTGATGGGTGGTTATTCCAACAAACTCACTGCTGCGGCCGCTAGCTCCAGCATGTCAGGTTCTGCATGTACCAAAGGGATTACCAATATAATGAAGCAACTACTTGTTTTGGTCACTACTGTGACCTTTATTAAGTTGACACAAGTTTTTCAAATTAGAGCAGCAGAGTAAATAGAGTGGATCCGGAGTTTTGAACTGGATTCGGACCGGAGGTAGAGCAGCATTGTAACCGGAGTGGACCTGGAGAGAGCAACAATCAGTGAGGGTAGAACCGCAGGCTTATACCGGAGTGTAACCAGAGAGAGCAACAGCCAGTGACAGTGGAACCACAGGCTTGAACCGGAGTAGGACCAAAGATAGCAGCAGCCAGCTGTGTCGGGACTGCTGGATCAGACTGGAGTGAGGTCATGAGAGTATTAGTAGTAGAGCAAGACTGGAACCAGTACTTGAACACAGGCTGGTAGGTGCCGGCTTGGTAGCAGCATACAGCACAAGACTGCAGAGTTAATGTAACTTAGAGGCAGCAGCTTGGAGGAATCCAGCAGTGTAGGTTCAGACAGTGGATCAGAGGCAGCACATACTCACTAGTGAGTGAGATCACTGGGAGAAAAAGAACCACATTGTTCCGACAAGGTACTTGTGTCAGGTGGAGACTTAAATAGAGCAGTCTTGTCAGAGACAGGCTGAAGTGGTCGTGTGAGCGCTGGAGACAGGTTGAGACTGGATACTGGTGCTCACCTGTTCAGAGACAACATGGCTGCACCCATGAACCTCAGTAAATGGATTGACAACAGTCTAGGACAGGATAGCCCACCTTGGTAAGTGGGTTGGGATCGTAATTCTGGCACACACAATGCTGGAAGTCAGAATCCTAGCGCCGGAATCTCGACTGTGAAAATCCTGATGCCAGCTGGTAAATAATCAAACCTTTCCTCTAACCCTACCCATAACCCTAACCCACCTTTCTCACAGCCAAACTCAAACCCTCCCCTCCCACAGCCTAACCTCTAACCCTAATACTCTCTATCAGGTTTGCAGCCACTGGGATTCTGACTCATGCTCTGGGATTATGAGTGCCGGCATTGTGTGCTCTGGGATTCCGACTACATCCCAGTAGGAGTGACTAAGTCCCTGTTTTTGTGATGATGTAGTGTTGGAGTCTCTCCAGTCAGACACCTTCTGTCTCTACAGCCCTCTTCTGTCTTTACGGCCCCACAGTGTCTCTCCAGTCTGTCCTCTTGTTTCTCCAGCCAGCCTCCTTCTGTCACTCCCGCCCTGCAGTGTCTCTCCAGCCAACCCCTTCTGTCTCTCCAGCTCCAGCCATCTCATCCCTCCAGCTGCAGTCCACAGACACTTACCCTCTTCAGTGTCTTCTGGGTGGCTGCTCTACTTTGTGCCATGTCATCTCTGTCAGGGGTCCGGTGCAGCACAGTGTTATACCATGATGCCACATGCCCAGTGGCATCACAAGGGGGGTGCGGGCCGATGCGGGCTGGTGCGGGTGCAGACTCCCCCTCAGTGACAGGTGCCAAGTGCTGCATTGTAGTATTAAGTGCAGCACTCAAATTCTGACACAGTGAAGGAGCTGGCACTGCACACAGGGCACCCCCCACCACCATCACCACCCCAGTAATAAGCACGGGACCACAGGGGTTTGGGTAGTGTGACCACACCCCCTTCCTGTGAGTACACATCCCCTTTTGTTATCACCACACACAGAGTGTCCCTCCCCACACCGGGTCACACTGCGGGGAGGGCGCCACAGCACGTGCTCTGTGTGGCAATTAAGAAAAATGTTTTTGTACTAGGCAGCCAAAAGTGACAGAAGCAGATCCTCAGACCTCACAGATAGATCCATATATAACCACTGCCTGCACCACTGCAGTGATCAGCAGGGTATAGGCATTAGTTATAAATTGACATATCTGTGGCCCTTGTGTCCTCCTGACAGCTGGCACCTGGAGGCCAATGCTTTATTTGTTCAATGACTTTCAAAGACTCACTATATCTGTGCTTGTGCTGTATTTTATGTCCTTGATGCCTGGGGTTAATGGAAAAAAAAATATCAAACAAAGCTTATAATGATAAATGTAATGACTTGCTTTCTAGCAAATTTTTCACCTTTTTGCACATTCACATATACAGACCATTTTCTGTTTAAACAACTCTTAGCAACAGGCTTTTTGGTACTCACTACCTCCTTGGGCTTCATATAGGGGAATCCAGTTGGCTCCATTAACTGCTGCTGTGCAGAAAGCATGCATGTTTTGCCATTATGCTGCAATCCACAATCTGCGTAGAGCTCAACGGCAAGACAATTCTCCACCACAATGTGATGCTCTGGGGCAATTTGCTCAGTAGAGTGGTCAGTGGTACAGTATTTGGGTGCTCAAATAAAGGTCACCACACAGCTTGTCTGGGTTTAAAAAAAAAATTATGCTTTAGTTTACTGTTAGTCAGAAGAAAGAAAACAGAAAATAACTACAGTAACTCACTTCTTCAGCCCTAACTAATGAGGGTAGCTAGGCTGTACACAACACAAAGTCACAGAGTCCTGCTTGTTTTTGCAGGTCTGGCCCACTGGACACCTCATCTGGCTACCTGGGCTGTATCCTTTAGGCCAGCAAATAGGTGTGATAAAAACCCTTTCTAAGCTTGTTTGGCTGGATCCCACCATCACTAACACAGATTCAACGGCTCACCAATGCCACCTACAGTAGCTTAATTCTTCAACAAAACAAAATAACACCTAAGTTTCTAATGCTAAATGACAATGGATTCTGACAATTAATTAGTTTTCTCTTGTCTGTGAATTAAACTTCCAACAAACAAATGAAAAGGTCCCTTGCTGTTTGGAAAAAGCAGAATTCTCTCTGCAGGTCTGCACAACTGAGCATGAATAGACTGTTGTGAAACAGATGGTACATGGTAACATTAAATACCGATAATTTAGCTACTAGCCTGTGGAAGGATAGGGAAGGAGTGTATATATATGTGTGTTAGTAAGTGCCTGAAACATCTATTTCTGGGATATTGATCTGCAGATATTTTCCTGTCAATGGATTGACACTGATATCCCTCTGAAGCTGTCACAGATGAAGTTCCTGACTGTTTCAGCATTGTACAGATCTGTTTTCAGAATCACCAGGGAAATGTACTAAGGTTGAGTGAGATTGAATGGGGCAAATTTGGTCGTTATACGCATAATCGGAGTGCACTAAAGGCTAAACTCTGCCAAAATTTGCTCCATTCGATGTCTAAAACTCTGCCGACAACACCTGTAACCAGTGGCGTAACTAGGGTATTTGGAGCCCAGGGCAAATTTGAAAAGGGAGCCCTCCCCCCGATGTGCGCGCGCCTAAGGCGCGTGCGGCAAAAAAAATGGGCGTGGTCACTTAAAATGGGGCGTGTCAACATGACACACCCCTTCATTTTCACACTGAACATTCCTATACATATGCACCTTAACCCCAGTAGTACCCCTTTTACAGTACCCCCAGTATGGAGTTGTGGTCCCTCTTATGCAGGCCCATAGTAGTATCCCTTATACAGTATCCCCAGTAGTGGTCCTCCCAAATGCAGTGCCCCATGTAGTGTTCCCCCTTATGCAGTGCCCCCAGTAGCAGTCCCCACAATGCAGTGTGCCCAGTAGTGGTATCCTCTTATGCAGTGCCCTTTATATTGTGCCCCCAGTAGTAGTCCCCCCCTATGCAGTGCCCTTTATATAGTGCCCCCAGCAGTAGTCCCCCCCATGCAGTTTTCCCAGTAGTGGTCCCATTATGCAGGTACTCAGTTGTGATCCCCCCTATCCAGTGCACCCTGTAGTGGCCCCTCCTATTATTGCCCCCAGTAGTGGTCCCCCGAGTGCAGTGCCTCTACTAGTAGGCCCCTTTTATAATGCCCCCAGTGGTAGTTCCCCCCCAAGTAGTAGTCCCCAGTAGAGGTTCCCCCTCCTGATTAAGTGCCCCCAGTAGTAGCCCCCCCCAGTAGAGGTCCTCCCAATAATGGTGCCCCCACCCCCAGTAGAGGTCCTCCCAGTAGTAGCCACCCCCCTCCCCCGTTCTGCAGATAGGTTAAAAAAAAAATATATGTATATATATATAAAAACATACTTACCTGCTGCTCCGGTCCGCGCCGCCGCTCCCGCCGCCGCCCGCTAGTCCTCCCGGGCTGGCGCGCTCAGCATTATGGAACAGACATCATGACGTCATGACGTCAGTCCCATTACCCACTGCAGGAGCCGGATGGAAGCCCGGCTCTTGCAGTGGGTGCTGCTGCAGTCAATGAGAGTCTATCTGACTCTCATTGGCTGCTGTTTAACATACGCATCACCGCCAGCACTGGCGGCGATGCGTGTGTTATGCACATCCTGAGGCCGCCTCCTGGCGCTATTGGGCAAGCGCTATGGGGGAGGGAACGGGCTCAGGTGTGCAGCACAGGACCGGCGCTGGAAGCCTAGCGCCGGTCCTGTGTAATTGTGTAGCGCCGACCGCAATCACTGTGGTTGGCGCTACACTTGTGGCTAACTAGGGCGGGCCGGACCGTGGCCGGCGGCGTGGGGGGGTCCCACGGCGCCCAAGGCATGCACCATGCCCGACCCCCCCTAGTTACGCCACTGCCTGTAACTCACCGGTAACATGCTTTCGGACACATAGACCATTGGAACAACTCAGCAGCACTTTGCCATAGAAAGCAATAGGATCCTGGAAATTTAATAAGGAATCGTATTTGTTTTATCGACCGAAAAATTGTGCAAATCGTCCGCAAAACATGCAAAAAATAACCCAAGTAGAAAAATCAAATAGAACAGCTTTTTCTATTTGAGTTTCACATCTGAACCTACACAGATGCTGTGGCCGGAGACCGGCCCCACATGTATATGGCGACTGCGGTACTGAAGGGGTTAATCCCCGTGCTGTGGCACCATTTTTAAAAGGACCAAAGGTGCCAGGCACCCATTGTATATGTGTACTCTGCACTTGGTGCTGAGAGTTAATAAGTGTGCTTTTAATGTTTTATATGCAGTGGCCTGGACCCGCTGCACTGGGGGAGTGCAGGTACAGTGTGTCTGCACACTGGGGGACAGGAAGAGCCAGCTCCCACTGAGACCAGCGATGAAACAGTTAAAGTGGACACAGTTTAAAAGCACACTGCTCATGGTTTATAGTAAACTGTATTAATATACACATATTTTGCGGTAGAGCACTGCATCTGCAATGCATTGGTGTCTAAAGCGGAGTAGAATAGTCCATGACATGTTTGAATATATATATTTGTATGTAATATGGGTTTAAATGCACTTTTTGTAGATGACATGACCAGCCTCTGTGGCTGCAAGAAACTAGAAGCTAATTGTCATTTCCTAGCAGGAGGTCTGATGAATCGAAAGACCTGGCAGGAAGTTTTCTGTGTGAAGGTGTGAATATTGTCATATGGCTAAACCCTTCATTTACAGCACTTCCTTTGAAAAGGCAATAGCCAGCAAGGTTGGGAAAGACAATTTGTTTTTAAGAAGCCCCTTTTGGATATCACTTTCTAAAACCTGAATGTGTTAAGGTTGGAAATGCCAAACTGATAGATACTTCCATTGGGATGGATGAATGTCATTTACCATCTCCTGTGAAATGTTATATCAACATTTTAAGAGACAGTTATAATATATGCTAAATCAGTTTGTGTTTAGGTTTGGGTGGTAGATTAGAAAGGAGTAAATTGGGTGACTCCTTTGAAATGTAAGATTGTAAGATTGTTTGAGTGGAACACAGGGCGGATTTACTCCCCTGTGATATTGTGTGTAAGAATGATATAAAAAGAGGGTCTGTGAGCCTGTGTGGTTGTACATCTTTGAAAATCCTTTGTGGAGAAGAACTTCTGTTTGATTTCTGTAACATCTTGAATACTGATATTCACCTTCAATCGGAAGGGAGGGTCTTTTTTAAGACTTTGAGCAAAAAACACCTTTGCCTTTACTTCGACTACATCTGTACCCTGTGACCAACAGAATTGCGCCCTAAAATATTCTGTTCTCCTTATGTTCTGGGTTGAGCCAAAGCTCAAGGCCCCTGCCAGCTACCGAGCAGAGCCAGGTCCATTGCGAGGGATCAGGTGGGAACAGCCAACACCAAACAAGAAGTGTGGCCACAGCTAGTCCATTCATATGCAGCAGAAGCAGTCCCAGGTGCCGAGGTAGGAGCCTGGGCATTCGCAAGCAGTTCCAAGTACCGATAGGAGAAGCTCAGCGGTGGCAGCGACATACACACCCATTGCGCAGTGGGTGGAGTCAGGGACAGGCGGTCACTGACGGTGAGAGGGAATCCCTGAAACCATAAGTTCCAGTTGGGATCAAAACCCCAACCTGTGATCGGGAGCCCACACTGGAAGCCATCTGGTCACAGATATTGGTGATATAGCAGTGGGATAATCCCAGGTGGCTTTTCGGTCACCCGATGAGAGAAGACAGAGAACATGCAGGATGGCTGATTACAGCGGATCGTCCAAAAATTATCTTGAAATGGTGTGCCAAGAAAAGGGCATTCCACTCCCTTACAATGCAACCGTAAGCAACATGAAGGAGGCGCTCAGGTGCTAGGAGGAGTCAAACTAGGTGGAGATGGGAGACACTGCAGATGGATGTACCCATGAGGTTGACCCAACAGTGGACAACCATCAGGACTGGGTAAGAAGTCCAAGCTCTGCCTCCTCACAGAGCAGTTACCTTTCCCAGCATTCCCCAGCATGGCAGGAATCCCACCATCCCAGGGGGGGCAGAATGGATACCCTAGCGAATCGGCTAGCAGAATTGGGAGAAAGGGCAATGGAGCAGGAATGCATGCTCATCATTTGGATGTGGTATGGTGAGTGGGCACCACCGGCCGTGGTACCCCGAGAACCGTTGCAGACTGCTGTACCCAGATCAGGATGTATACAGTTTTCCAAGTTTGCAGACAGTGATGGGGATATTGATGGGCATTTACAAGTATTTGAAAGGACTTGCAAACTCCATGATTTACCCAAGCAGGAGTGGGTCAGGCACCTAGTTCCCACCCTGCACGGAGAGGCCTGGAGGCCTATCAAGGAGTGGCCACTGAGGACTGTGGTGACTATGACAAAGTCATAAGGGCCCTCCTACAATGATACTTTGTCACTCCTGAGTCCTACGGGAAAAAGTTAAGGTACTTGCCCAAGAACCCTAACAGCACCCATGAGCAGTTCGCCACCCAGCTGAGGTAGTGCATAGTGAAGTGGGTAAAGGGATCTGGTGCCACTACCTGGGATGCCCTGATTGATCTGCTATGCCAAGAGCAGTTATACCACAGAGTTGAAGGAGTGGGTGCTAGACCGGGAGCCACCCAGCTTGTAGATGGCAGCCAGCTAGCGGACAAATATGTGGCAATTCAGCCACAAGGGAAGAAGCACCCAATCAGCAGCTGGCTCAAACGGACTATACAATCAGGGGAACACCTCTCTGCTGCTCATCACCCCCCGAAGGAGGCATCCTCCAACCTTGGCCAGCAACCATCCCTTCCTGTCCCTGCAAATCATCAAAGACCACCGGGGCCCCGAAGAGGTGTTATGGCTGTGGGAAAATTGGCCATCTGAAGATGAACTATCCTACACCCCAAGCACCCCAGACTCTTGCCCCAAATCCGAGTGCTGGAGCCCGGCTTACTTGTCTAACTCAAGTAGTTAAGTCCAAAGAGACTGTTCCCACTCCAGTCAGTCCTATCAAGTGTGGAGCACAGCAGGTAGACTCTGTGGAACAAGTCACCTGCATGGCCAAGAGGCCACCACAAAATATGTGGCAGGACTTGCAGCCAGTACAAGTGGGGGCCCTGCAGTGGGAAGGCCTGAGAGACTTGGGGGCCACAATCACAGTGGTGAGCCCTCACCTTACTGACCCTGCCGCAGTCTTGCAGAATCAAACTGCCAAGGTGACTGTGGCAGATGGAATGGAGTGAGAGGTACTTATGGCAAGAGTCTACCTGGACTGGGGAGCTGGTCAAGAGTTGCAAGATGTTGCCGTCATGGTTGGCTTCCCAACTGATGTAGTCCCAGGGAATGATCTTGGTGGTGGAATTGTTACTGCTTTCGCCAACGCAATCAGTCGGAGTCAAGCAAACTGACTACAGTTCTCATCGATCCTGACACAGCCCAGCCTAGAGGAAAAGATTGCAGCTGCCAGATCTTCACATCTGCCCAGCATACCTTTTACCTCTGGCATGCCAACATCCCCTAGAAATGCAGAGATGTTGGTTCTGGCTTGTTGGATCCTGTGGGGGTGCCAAATTATGCTCCTGTCCCAAGTAGTTTGCCAACTCTGGCAGTGAGTATGAGTGACCACAATGATTTTCTTTTGACTGACCCCAACCAGATGAACCCTAGTAATCCCAACCTAGACCCCCCTGTAGAGTGTCCCAACTTAGAAGAAGGTGAGGGCCACAGGCAGGATTTTAGGGAGGCTCAGCTCTCCGATACATCCCTGGAAGGCATGAGGTGCCAAGCTGGCAGCGGCCTTACTGGGATGGGGGCAGGGAGTGTGACCTGGTGGAAAGGGTTACTGTACAGGTTAGGCAAGGTAGAAGGGGATAGGCCAGTTAGGGAGCAAGTTCAACTTTTGGTTCCGAGGAGCTTTTGAGCACCACTGATGTCAGTGGCGCATTAAATCCCTTTGGCTGGACACCAGGGGAGGGACCAAACACTGAAGCACCTGACACAAAACTTTTCCTGGCCTGGAATGTCGGATGACATCCAAGTCTACTGTAAGTCCTATGATGTGTGCCACCTACTTGGATGCCCCAGTGCTCGTGCTCCCCTTAGATCTTTGCCAATAGTCGGGGAACCTTTCCAACGAGTGGCCATGGACATAATAGGTCCGCTACCTGTGCCCAGTAGATTGGGGAAGAGATACATCCTCACCATTGTGGATTATGCCACCTGGTAGCCAGAGGCTGTAGCTCTGTCCGCCATCACTGTGGAAAAGGTAGCGGATGTGCTGCTAGGTGCATTTAGCAGAGTAGGGTTCACCAGTGAGATCCTAACCGATCAAGGGATGCAGTTCATGAGTGAACTGGTCCAGTTCTCTGGGCAAAGTGCAGAGTGAGGCAACTCTGTACTGCCCCCTATCACCCCCAGATGAATGGACTCTGCGAGAGATTCAATGGCACTCTGAAGCAGATGCTACGGGCATTTGTGACTTTGGAGAGAGGAGACTGGGAGCAATACCTGCCGCACCTCCTGTTTGCATATTGGGAGCAGGAGTTTCTCACCCTTTTAGTTACTATATGGCCACAGAGTCCGTGGACCCCTCGACCTGTTCCGTGAGTCGTGGGAAGGGGAGCTGACTCTCCAGGATGCGTCCTTGGTGGAGTATGTGTTGAAGCTCAGAGATTGGTTAGAGAATCTCATGGGGCTAGCGCAAGTGAATCTTGCAAAAGTGCAGACAAAGCAGAAAACTTGGTATGACCAGGGCACACGGGCCTGGGTCTTTAAAGTTAGGCAGAAGGTGCTGGTTTTGGTGCTCACACACCAAAACAAGCTCCAGGCTGCCTGGACAAGACCATACATGGGAGCTCATTCAGACCCACTCGCAAGTTGTGGTCGCTCACTTGCAAAGAGGGGCTGGATAATTAAATGAAGTGCTCGCACTGCTTCGCGTACGGACGCCCACTATGTTTTAGCAGGCTATGGCAAAGTGCGCTCGCAAGTGTCTAAAGACATCCCCTTGCCACTCGCAACACACATCATCTCTGGGAAATGAAGGATTAATTGGGACCGTTGTGAGCCATCAGAGCTGTGGTTGCCTTAGCCTGCCGCAAGCACAGCGATCAGTGCTGGCAGAAATACATGCAGGTGACGTATACAATTATGCTACTTTGCTAATTATGCACGCCCTTTAAATGGCGTTTTGGCGGCCTGACATGCCTGCGTTCACACATCCACTCCAATGTTCACAAGCACCTTCCCCTGTTACCTCCCACAAATGGCACTGTCACTCAAAGCAGCAACCTGATTGTGGCTTCCGGGTAAACAAAATCAGATCACAACGAAAGGCTTGCACATGCGCACTGCAAATTATATGCATGGGCAGATAGGCGAAAATCACTCAGAGCGAGAGATCGTGCCTTAGCGAACAAGTCTGAATCAGGTCCTTGGTCTCAAAACGCCTAAGTGACATCACCAATGTGACAAACCTTCATGGTAGGAGGCAGCCTACTTACCATGTGAACATGTGGAAGGCATACCATGAGCGTGTGAAGTCGATAGCAGCTGTGTGCTGCTTACTGATGGAGGAACCATGAAATGATCCAATTCCTGACCTCCTCGTGGATGCCAGCGGCGAGGGTGGTGTAGAGGTGTAGAGGAAGTAAGCTGGAGCCAGGAACTTGGTAACCTCAAAAGGGAGCAGCTTGAGTCAGTGCTGCTGTCCTTTGAGGCCCAGTTCAGTAGGAAGCCTGGCTTGACTTCCTTGTGGGCACACCACATAGATACTTGTGAGCATAGGCCAATTCGGCAACCCGCATATCGGGTCTCACCAGAGGCGCAGGTGAGTATCTACAATGAGGTGCAGGAGATGTTAGCGGTAGGCATATTTACACACTCCAACAGTCCCTGGGCCGCCTTTGTTGTATTGGTTCCCAATAAGGACCGTACAACATGGTTTTCTGTAGATTACTGCTGGTTGAATGAGGTAACCAAATCTGATGCCTATCCCTTACCCTCATTGATGCATTGTTAGATGAGTTGGCAGGGGCAAAATACATCTCGATTTTTGAATTGAGCAAAGGATATTGGCAGACACCAATGACCCACGAAGCTCAAGAGCAATCTACCTTCATCACCTCATTTGGCTTGTTCGAGTTCAAGATAATGTCATTTGGGTTGATGAATGCTCCATCCACCTTCCACAGCATTGTTGATGACATGCTGAAAGGGTACTGAGATTTTGCTCAGGCCTACTTGGATGACATCGCCATCATCAGCCAAACTTGGGAAGATCACCTGAGGCATGTGGGGCTAGTGTTAGAGAGGATTCAGTGGAAAGGTCTGACCATCAGGGCAGACAAGTGCCAAATGGGGATGTCAGAGGTACAGTATCTGGGGCAACGTGTGGGGGGAGGTAAGGTGAAGCTTGAACCAGCAAAAGTAGAGGCAATCTGAGACTGGCCCCGGCCTACAACCCAAAGACAGGTCCTGGCCTTCTTAGGTCACAGAAATTCAGTTCTGTGGCCAAACCCCTGACGGATTTGACTAAGAAGAAACTCCCAAGGTAGTTGACTGGACACCTGCTTGTGAGTTGGTATTCCAGACTCTGATGGCACCGGACTACAGTAAAAACATTGTTGTACAGGCTTATGCATCATAGTATGGACTGGGAGCACTACTGAGCCAGTAGGGGCAAGATGGACAGGAGCACCCTGTGGCCTATTTGAGACAGAAACTGCTACATTGGGACGTGGGGTATGCCACAATTGAGAAGAAGAGTTTGACCATTGTTTGGGCTGTGAAGAAGCTCCAGCCCTATTTGTATGGCTGACATTTCACTGTGATGACCGATCACAATCCTTTAAACTGGCTACAACACACCATGGGGGAAAATGGAAGACTGTTGCGGTGGAGCCTTGCACTTCAGATTTCTGACTTTGATATTATCCACAAGCAAGGCAAGGCTCACAGCAATGCGAATGGACTGTCTTGGCAGGAGGAGCCTGAATCCCCTGGGAACTCTCAGTAACCCCTAAGGACTGCAGGACCATGAGCCAAATCATTGGGACATAGCCCCTGGTGGCCCGCATGGATGGGGGGGGGGACTGTGGCCAGAGACCAGCCCTACGTGTATAATGGTGGCCGCGGCACTGAAGGGGTTAACTGGTCTGCGGCACCATCTTTAAAAGACAAAAGACGCCAGGCGCTCATTGTAAATGTGTACACTGTTCTAGGCACTAAGTGTTAATAAGTGTGCTTTTAATGTTTTATATGCTACCGCCTGGACCTGCTGCACTGGGGGAATGTAGGTACAGTGTGTCTGCATGCTGGGGGACAGGGAGAGCCAGCTCCCACTGTGACCAGCACTGCAACAGTTAAAGTGGACACAGTTTAAAAGCACACTGCTCATGGTTTATAGTAAACTGTATTAATATACACATATTTTGCGATAGAGCACTGCATCTGCAATGCATTGGTGTATATAGTGGAGTAGTATAGTCTACAACATGTTTGAATATATTTTTGTATGTAATATGGGTTTAAAAATGCACTTTTTGTAGATGACATGACCAGCCTCTTTGGCTGCAGGAAACTAGAAGCTAATTGTCATTTCCTAGCAGGAGGTCTGATGAATATAAAGACCTGGATGGAAGTTTTCTGTGTGAAGGTGTGAATAGTGTCTTATGGCTAAACCCTTCGTTTACAGCACTTACTTTGAAAAGGCAATAGCCAGCAAGGTTGGGAAAGACAATTTGCTTGTTTTTGAGAAGCCCCTTTTGGATGTCACTTTCTAAAACCTGAATATGTTAAGGTTGGAAATGCCAAACTGATAGATACTTCCATTGGGAAGGATGAATGTCATTTACCATTTCCTGTGAAATGTTATATCAACATTTTAAGAGACAGTTATAATATATGCTAAATCAGTTTGTGCTTAGGTTTGGGTGGTAGATTAGAAAGGAGGAAATTGGGTGACTGCTTTGAAATGTAAGATGTGGTTATTTAAATTTTTTGAGACAGCATGATTGTTTGAGAAGAACACAGGGCGGATTTACCACCCTTTGATATTGTGTGTAAAAATTATATAAAAATAGGGTCTGTGAGCCTGTGTAGTTGTACATCTTTGAAAATCCTTTGTGGAGAAGAACTTCTGTTTGATTTCTGTATGATATTACCCTTCAATCGGAAGGGAGGGTCTTTTTTAAGACTTTGAGCAATAAAGACCTTTGCCTTACTTCGACTACATCTGTACCTTGCGACCAACAAAATTGCACCAAATGCTATTCCATTCTCCTACTGTTTTGGGTTCAGCCGAGCATCTCCGAAGGTGCCCGGGGTGCCCTGTCTGCTGTAGTGGTACACATACATATAATTTTTACAGGGGGTGCCCTGTCTGCTGTAGGGGTACACTCACGCAAATAATTTTTACAGGGTGTGCCTTGTCTGCTGTAGGGGTACGCTCTTACAAATAATTTTTACAGGGTATGCCCTGTCTGCTGTAGGGGTACACTTATACAAATATTTTGTACAGGGGTGCCCTGCCTGCTGTAGGAGTACACTCATACAAATACATTTTAAAGGGGCTGCCATGTCTGCTGTAGGGGTACGCTCTTACAAATATTTTTTGCAAGGGGTGCCCTGTCTGCTGTAGGGGTACACTAATACAAATAATTTTTACAGGTGCTGTCCTGTGTGGTGCATTGCTACGCTGCCCAAAAATGCAATCAATTTTTACAGGTGCTGTCCTGTGTGGTACCGGGCGACGCTACCTAAAAATATAAATTACAAATAATTTTTACAATTGTTGTCCTGTGTGTTTTGGTGTATGCTGCTGCCCTTTTTCAATTTTACAGGTGCTGTCCTGTGTGGTGGCGGGCTACACTGCCCAAAATACATATCATTTTTACTGGTGCTGTCCTGTGTGGTGCAGGGCTACACTGCCCAAAAATATAAAATACAAATAATATTTACAGGTGCTGTCCTGTGTGTTGTGGTGTAGGCCGGTGCCCTTCTTACATTTTTACAGGTACTGTCCCGTGTGATGCAGGGGTACACTGCCCCTCAAAAAAAATATTTTTTTTTACAGGGGTTGTCCTGTGTGTTGTGGTGTAGGCCACTGCCCTTCTTAAATTTTTACAGGTACTGACCTGTGTGGCGCATGGGTACACTGCCCTTCAAAAAAAAAAAACCTTTTACAGGGGTTACTCACTCCATAAAATGAATGAAAGTGAAAATAGGGGAAGATCAAGAACCACTTCCTCCTACTGCTGAAGCTGCTGCCACTAGTCTTGACATAGATGATGAAATGCCATCAATGTCGTCTGCCAAGGCCGTTGCCTAATATCATAGTAGAGGGCATATAAAATCCAAAAAGCCAAAGTTCAGTAAAATGACCTTAAAAAAATTGAAATCGTCTAAGGATAAACGTAAACTTGCCAATATACCATTTACAACATGGACTGGAAAGGAACGGCTAAGGTCCTTCCCTATGTTCATGACTAGTGGTACAGCTTCACATGATGATGGAAGCCTTCCTCCTCCCACTAGAAAAATGAAACGAGTTAAGCTGGCAAAAGCACAGCAAAGAAATGTGGGCCTGATTCAGAGCCACTCATAAAAAGCGAGTGCTCGCTCTGAATCAGGGCATGTGCTTTTTTTTTTGTTGCGGCCTCGTGGCCGCTCACATAGCTGTGGGTTACCACCAACAGCTTATGCGAGCGTCCATGATAATGGTCGCGATGGTCTTGAACATCGCGACCATCAGGCTTGCGACAAGATATTTGCTGTAGGGTCTCATTGCCGCAAGCCACAGTGGACTACCTGCTCTATTAGAGCAGGAAGTCCACCTAATGACATCACTAGTGATGTCAGTAGGGCCGCCCACAAACGGCAGGCGTTCGCATGGGAACGCCTCTGTTTGTGAAGCCACCCCCACACCACGCCTGGGGCGAGCTGTCGATAAACAATGACAACAACGAGCTGTCGATCAACAACGACAGGTGCCCTTTTTGTAGTGAGTCCGGGAGCGAGTGCTTTTTGCGCTCGCTCCGTGGCTCACGCGTGCGCACTGGTCCACCATCAACCCGCTCGCAAGCGCTATCTGAATCAGGCCCTGTGTGTTCTATGAAGACATCTCAAATCCCCAAGGAAAGTCCAAGTGAGGCAGTGATTGTGATTCCTGACTTTCCCAAAACTGGACAAGAAGAGGTGGCTCTTTTCACCATTTGCATGCCCTCTGTAAGTGCTGGAAGATGCACCCACAGTCCAGTTGCTGATATTCAAAATTTAGATGTCACTGTCGAAGTACAACAGGATGAGGATATTGGTGTAGCTGGCACTGAGGAGGAAGTTGACAAGGAGGACTCTGATGGTGATGTGGTTTGTTTAAATCAGGCACCGGGGGAGACAGTTGTTGTCCGTGGGATGAAAATGCCCTTGACAATCATGCCTGGACAGAAGACCAAACATTCCACCTCTTTGGTCTGGAAAAATTTCAGTCCAAATCCGGACAACTACTGTCTTGCCATGTGTTGCATATGTAAAGGTGTAATAAGTAGGGGTGAGGATGTTAACCACCTAGGAACATCCTCTCTTATACGTCACCTGCAGCGCATTCAAAAAAAGTTACTGCCAAGTTCAGAAACTGTGGCTAAAACCATAAGCAGTCCAGGGACACCAAAATCCATTTGTCCTGTTGTATCCAAGTGTCTGCATACCACACCGTCAACTCCCTCCTCGTCAATTTCCTCCTCAGTCAGGATCGGAAGCAGTCCTGCAGGCAATGTCACTGGCTTGACTGACTCCTCTCTCCTATCCGGGATCTTTCTGGAGGATCCTGCATTGCTACTCCTACTGCTGCTGCAGCTGCTCTTGCTGCTGGGTGTTGTTCATCATTCCAGAGAGGAAGTTGGAACACCACTACTTATTTTACTAAGCAATTGACCCTCCAACAGTCCTTAGTGAGGAGGATGAAGTCATCCTGTGGCAAAGCAGATAACTGAGGCCTTGACAGCTATGTTGGTGTTAGATGTGCATCCGGTATCCGCCATTAGTGCAGTGGGATTTAGACAATTGATGGAGGTAGTGTGACCCCGGTACCAAATCCCGTCTAGATTCCACTTCACTAGGCAGGCGATTCTGAGAATGTACAGAAACATCAGAAAAGTGTCCTCAGTGACCTAAAAAATGCGGTGTACCCAATGTCCACTTAACCACAGACATGAGGACAAGTGGAACAGGGCAGACTAAGGACTACATGACTGTGACAGCCCACTGGGTAGATGTATGGCCTTATGCAGCAACAACAGCAGCATCACCAGTAGCAGCATCTCAGAAATGCCAGCTCGTTCCAAGGCAGACTATGCTGTGTATCACCAGTTTCAGTAAAAGGCACACTGCCGACAACCTCTTAGAGAAACTGAGGGAAATCATCGCCCAATGGCTTACCCCACTTAGACTCTCCTGGGGATTTGTGATATCTGACAATGCCACCAATATTGTGCGGGCATTACATCTGGGCAAATTCCAGCACATCCCATGTTTTGCTCACACAAATAATTTGGTGGTGCATAATTTTCTGAGAAATGAAAAGGGCGTGTAGGAGAAGTTTTGATTTGCTCTATAAATTTCTAGTCACTTTTGCAATTCAGCAACTGCGTGCCGAAGACTGGAGTGCCAGCAAAGACTCTTGAACCTGCCCTGCCATCACCTGAAGCAAGAGGTTGTGACACAGTGGAACGCAGCCCTCTATATGCTTCAGAGGATGGAGGAGCAACAAAAGGCCATTCAAGCCTATACATCCACCTATGACATAGGCAAAGGTGGGGGTATGCACCTGACTTAAGCATAGTGGAGAATCATTTCCATGTTGTGCAAGGTTCTCCAGTCCTTCAAACTTGCCACACGTTAAGTCAGTTCATACACTGCCAGCTAGAGTCAGGTCATTCCCCTCATCAGGCTTTTGCAGAAGCAGCTGGAGAAAGTGAAGGAGGAGCTAAGACGGAGTGATTTCACTCGGTATGTGGGACCTATGGATGAATCCCTTCATTTGCTTTGCCAGCATTTGAGGGTGGTCAATCTGTTGAAATCAGACCATTTCATTTTGGCCACTGTGCTCGATCCTAGGTTTAAAGCCTACATGGTGTCTCTCTTTCCGGTGGACACAAGCCTGCAGAGGTGCAAAGACCTGCTGGTGAAAATACTGTCAGCTGAAGTGGAATGTGACAGGGCAACAGCTCCTTCTTCATTTTCTCCCGCAACTGGAGCTGCCAGGAAACAACTTAGATATCCTAACCAACCCGCTGGCAGTGATGCAGGGCAGGCAGAACCAAGTTTGGACATCTGGTCTGGACTGAAGGACCTACCAACAATTTCTGACATGTCTACTGTCACTGCATATGATACTGTCACCATTGACAGAATGGTGGAGGATTATTTTGGTGACAGCATCCAAGTAGGCATGTCAGACAGTCCGTACCTGTACTGGCAGGAAAGAGACGCAATTTGGAGGCCCCTGTACAAACTGGCTCTACTTTACCTAAGTTTCTCCCCCTCCAGTGTGTACTATAAAAGAGTGTTTAGTGCAGCCGGGAACCTTGTCAGTGAAAGGCATAGGACCTCCACAAAATGTGGAGAAGGTGATGTTCATCAAAATGAATGATCAATTCTTCCAGTAAGACCAGCCTCCAAAAAGTACAAAGGGACCTGTGCTGGTGGATTCCAGCAGGGACGAATTAATACTCTGTGAGGATGAGGATGTACACAACACTGATGAGAGTGAGGAATCAGTGCATGAGGATGAGGACGACATCGTGCCTCTGTACAGCCAGTTTGTGCAGCAACAGATTAATTGCCAGCTTGTTTTGTTGGGGCCCAAATGAACCAATCATTTCAGCCACAGTCATGTGGTAGACCCTGACGCTGAAATGGTTGGTTTGTTAAAGTGTACATGACCTGTTTATACAAAATAAGGTGGATGGGAGGACCCAAGGACAATTCCATCTTGCACCTCTTTTTGATCTTTGCATAATGTACTCTTTGGGGCCTCATTTTTCAAACTGCAATCCTGTCTGCCACTGCAGTGCCACTCCTAGATGGGCCACGTGTTTGTGCCACCCACTTATGTCACTGTCACGACCCTGTCTAGTTGTCACCTTTTTGCCTTGAGACTTACCCCTGTCAGCTGCCCCATGGATCTGTGTGTGTAATTTGCCTGGAGGATTTGCTCTGATTATTGCACCTGGTCCCTCCTCTGTCTGTGAGCACTGCTAGCCCTGATTGGAATCGCAGGTGTGGTTCTGATTCTCAGAGCTGCAGAGATGAATACTCCCTCTGCATGTTGTGCCTTCCACCACTCAGAATGCTACTGCCACACCACCTGTCCATATCCACCAATTGCTGCCAGACACAGGGTATATATATCCTCCCCTGATAGCATTCTGGGCCTGAACATCTCGTCTTCCCGTGGGGTATGGTTCATGCTGTTTCTGCATTCAAGTATAACCCTGAAACCTGCTACAGCAACCCCTGGTGCAATCCAGAAAACCTGTTGCTGCTGTACCTGGCAATTCAGTAAATCTGCTGGCAGCAACCCCCGGTGCTACCATAAAACCTGCTACAGGTAAACCTGGCAATCCAGTAAATCTGCAGACAGCAACCCCTGGTGCATCCCGAAAACCTGCTACAGTAATACCTGGCATCCAGTCGTCCTGTTACAGCAATACCTGGCCTGTGCTCTGCTGCTAGTCCTACTCCTGGTTGGTCCCAGGCACTCTGTAAACCTGCATCGTGTCACCCTGCCTTGCTTCCTGCTGTGGATCAACTCCTGCCCCTTTTACCTACCTACTCCCTCCCTGAACCTAAAATTCCCAAACCTACCCATTCCTTCCTGAAACCTGTTATTCCCGATTATCCAATCCAGCCTGCACCTGAGTTCCAGCCTTTGTCATAGAAATTCCAGATTACCCTGTTTATCCCTCATCTCAGCATTACCTGACTTCCCTTCAGCCATTGTCACATTCCAGTCCAGAGTTAAGTTCCAAGCTCATCAGTTCAGTCCACGTTGCTCCAGTCCAGAGTCAAGTTCCAAGCTCATCATTTCTATCCATGTTGTTCCAGTCCAGAGTCAAGTTCCAAGCTCATCAGTTCAGTCCACGTTGTTCCAGTCCAGAGTCAAGTTCTTAGTTCATCAGTTCAATTCAACAAGTCTTCCTGCCGGTCCCAGTCCGGTCCCTCCAGTTCCTGTCATTTATCATCAAAGGCAGTTTTCACTGCTACACAAGTCTTGTAAATAGAGCTATCTACATTATCTGTGATTCCAGTCATGCCGGCCTTCATTGAAACCCGATCACCACCTGAGACAGGTAACTCGCAGACACCAATTGTGACAGTCACTTAGCATAGTCATCCAGCTACCTCGGTGCAACCTTTTGGCCTGAAATCAATATTGTGACGTGTGAGGTGTTCAGAATAGACTGGAAATGAGGGGAAATGAATGTTATTGAGGTTAATAATAGTGTAGGAACAAAAAAAAATTATTTGATTATACTGTAGCTCTTTTTATGCTTTTTTCCAGAAAAATACAGATCCAAAACCAAAACCCAAAACACGGAATGGTGGTTTTGGCAAAACAAATCCAGATCAAAAACACGAAGAAAGACCCAGATCCAAAACCACAACACAAAACATGAATAGTGGCCGTGCACACCAATAGTTTTAACATAAATTTCATAGGATATGTTCCAAGTACAGTCCACCATGTTGCAGTGTTAAGGCTATTCTCTTTTCCCAATCATGATGAACCTTGACCAATTTTCCTGGCTGAATCTGAGCACAAGCATCAACAATTTGTTGTTGCAGATGATAATGATGCATACACAGATGTACATCTTTGAATAAGGCCCTCAGTCTGACTAACCCTGCACAGCAGACATGCAGTAGTGACTGAGAGATGGCAAGATGTGCACTGTCCAGGATCTGATATCAAAATTTGCAGGGCGAACATAGAATCAGGTCAGGTCCAGTCCAAAGGTCTGGCAAAAGTATTCAAATGTGCAGATGAGAGGCAGGTCAGGTCTGGTCCAAGCCAAAAAGGTGTCCACAGGCACAAAAGTTAGGAGGCAAGGAGGAATTGTTTTTTGGTGAGGCACCCTTAAATACCACCAATCAGCTTGAATATTCAAGCAGGGCGGTGCCTCCTCTATTGTGCAGGAGTCCAAGGTTCCAGCTGTTGGAACACAACAGCTAGAATTCACATGCAGGTGCTTGACATCTGATAATCATTTCTTACTCTTTGGTGAGTGCATGGTCCACAAACAGTAGCCATGAATAGACCGCTGATGCTGACAGTGGGCATGCCACAAAGTCATGTGACCATACCCCTTTGTAGTGTGGTCGCTTTCTCTCCCCATGTTGTGAACATAGTTGTTATTGTCAAAGGTATGTTTACTGTTTCTGAGGCTATAAGTACATAGCCTACAGTGGGTGTCCAGAATCCCATTTGAGACCAGACCTACTGATTAAATTCAACTGTTGTACTGCGGTTCAATGTCTAGTGCAATCTTTCACACTGCCTCTTCTTTGCAGGGCTTTTTTCAGAGCAGCATCTATCCATATCTTTGGCTAACTGTACTGCACATATTGTTTGAATATAATGCAATTTACATACATGCAACATAAATAGACTAAGAATTACACAGTAGAAGGAGCAGGGTCTCAAAACAGCATAGTATTTGTGTGAGTCTCCTTTCCAAATAGTGGAGAAAAACAATATTTGCCTACTCACCTGGTAGGTCCGAAGATAATTGGATTAGTGTAACCTTCAGACTTTAGAGAGTGCATACAATTCTACCATAAATTAATATATGAGTTGTCCCAACCATTTGCTGTCATCAAGCAACATCCAACTATGCTATTATATCCAACTCCATATCAGGGCCGAAACTAGGATACCTGTCACCCGGTGCAAGGCAGCAATTTGCGCCCCCTCCCTTCCTGTACCTGAAGATTGTCCTTGCTCGTCCATGCGGATGGCTGGCATAAACCCCCTGGCAATGAGCATAAACCCCCCTGGCCAGTAAGGACCTCTAGCATTTGTCTCCTCTTTGGCGGCGGCCATTTTTGGATGGCCGTTTTCTGAGTCTGCAGCCCCCAAGCCACCTTGAGTCAGCATTTTTCACCCCCTGCAATCTGGCACCCGGTGCATGTGCACCTCTAGCCCCCCCCCTAGTTGCGGCCCTGTCCATATCGCCCAGAAGTGAGGTACACTGAATAAGAATTACAGACATCTAACTTCTTATTCATTTAGTGCTAACAACATCTCTGTACACCTTGGGAACTGTGGGCCTGATCCAGAGCCGGACGCTCTGACCAGAGCGCTCGCTCTGAATCAGGGCCCTCCTACCTGAAAATGGAGCGGCCTCTTGGACGCTCGCATAACTGTGGGTGACCACCCACAGCTTATGTGAGTGTCCATGATGATCAAATCACTCCCACTGACATCACTAGTGATGTCAGTGGGGCCGGACCCAGACGGTAGGCGTTCCCATGGGAACGCCTCCGCCTGGCAACCAAGCCCCCGGCACGCCCACTAAAGGGGGCGTGCTGTCAGTCACCATCAACAGCACGCCCCCTTTAGTGCGAGACCCATAACAATAGCTTGGCCGTCGTTATTCGGGTCTCGCGCATGTGCACGACGGAGCTCCCTCCATCGTGCGCATGCGCATTTGGATACCATCGACCCACTTGTTAGCGTCCTGCGCTCGCGAGGGGGTCTGAATGAGACCCTGTATTCAGTCTCTGCCCCAGTAGAATTTGCAATTTAATTTCCATACTACAGGCGTACATACAAACACTTAAATATGCGTACACATACACAAAGATGAAAATATACACACACAGGCAGGTATACACAAACATACACAGTATATTTTTAGGAGGAAACCAAAGAAAACTACATAAATATGGGGAGAACATAGGCACTTCAAGCAGATCACACCTCAAAAATGGCACAGAGATGCCCCCTCTCCCCCATTCAATGTGGCACATAGCTATTTCACAGGGAAGCCATTGAGGTGTTTCCTTGCCACCTCTTAGCGAGAATCAGTATGTAATGCCGCAGCATGTATTGCTGGTAGACTAAGTACTGACGTTGGAAGCCCGAACCACCAGGATCCTGACTGGGGCTGGTAAGTACCATAATCCTCTCCTCTCCCCCCTAACCCTCCCTTAGTGGTGCCTAACCCTAACCTCCCCACAGTGGTGCCTAACCCTAACCTCCCCCCGGTGATGGCTAACCCTAACCCTCTTTTCCCGCTCCCTAAACCTAACCCTCCCGAGGGGGGTGCCTACCCCTTACGCCCCCCTAGTGGCACCTAACACTAACCCCTCCTGTATAAATGTGTCAGTATTAGGGATGTTAGGGACCCCCTGATGAGGTCACCGTTATGTTGTAGGCGGGCAAACATATTTGGCCAAACTTATACTAAGAACCTCAATAGAGAACCATGTTAATTGATTTATTATATATACATATATATATATATATATATATATATATAATTCTTAGTGCTTAGAGTGTGCATCTTCATTCCCCCCTTTCTTCTGCATTAGAACTACAGGGATCAGTATGGTAGCACCTCTTATTATGTTTAATTTAGAATGTGCAGCCCAGCCCCCTCTTTTTTCCTATGTATGTGTGTATTTAAGGTACACTTGAAGGTGAGACCCTTCTCCTGGACTAGTACTCCTCCCACCTGCCCCAGGTGATTTTAATTAGTATGGGTTCTGTGCATTGCAGTACACACATGTAGTGGGCACTATAATAGGTAAGTCCTAGATAAATTTATACAATATGTCAGTAGTAGGGATGTTAGGGACCCACCTGATGAGGTCACTGTGACGTGGTAGGTGGGCAAACATCTTTGGCCAAACATGTACTAAGAACCTCAATAAATAATCATGTTAATTGATAGTTCATTATATAGATTTTCATATTTAGCATTCTTAGTGCTTAGAGTGTGCATCTGTATTGCCCCCTTTGTTCTGCATTAGAGTTAAACCTCTTATTATGTTTAAATTAGGATGTGCAGCACAGACCCCCCTTTTTACCATATGGCACTATGGCAGAATTAACCAAGCTCTAAAATGCAAAGACCTCCATGGTAATGATCGCCCGTTCATGTGTGGTCAGCAGTCTTCAAATGCACAGTAGCACCAGGTGGTCCAGTAGAAAAAGGAATGTAATTGCATCACTTCTCTTCTTACATACCACAAGGATGAGCTCCTTTCAGAGCCTGAAATTTGAATTTCCCTTATCAAACAGTTTTATATTATTAAAAAGTATTTGATAATCTGGTGCCCTAATGCAGATTGTTGTCCCTTTGTCTTCCACTACTGCCAGTTGTGGATAATCTCAGGCACTCCCCCTCTCTCCAGTTTTCTTCAGCCCCTTCCCCACTGTGTCTATCTAGCCTCACACCCTGTGTCTCTCCAACCTTATCCCGTGTGACTGTCCAGTCTCACCCTTGTTTCTCACATGTTCCAGCTCCCTTCTGTCTCCCCATCTCCAGCCCCTTATGTATTCCCAGCTACTGCCCCTTGTGTCTCCCCAGCTTCAACCCTTTATGTCTCCTTACCCCCTTGTGTCTCTCCATCACAAGCCTACTTGTGTCTCCTCATCTCCAGTCTCCTGTGTCTCTCCAGCCCCCTTGTTTCTCTTCACCTACTGTGTTTCCCCAGCTCCAACCTCCTTGTGTCTCAGCAGCTCCAGCTACCATGTGTACAGAGACACAGAGGTCTTCCTAGCCCCCATGTCTCTTCTGCTCCAGCTTCCTTGTGACTTCCTAGCCCCTCTGTGTCTCTTCAGCTCTCTTGTGTCTCTTAAGCACCCCTGTGTTTCTCCAGCTCCCTTGTGTCTCAAGCATTCTTGTGTCTCTCCAACCTTCCCTGTGCCTCTCCAGCTACAACCATCTTGTGTTTCCCCATTTACAGCCCCCCGTGTCTCCACAGTTCCAGCCTCTGCATTCCTACAGCTCCAGCCCAAAGTCACTTACCTTTGTCTGTGTCTTCTGGTTGCTCCTCTTCATGCTGCAGAAGTGGCCCCTCTGCCTTTTAGCAGTTCAGCACAGCAGACAGTAATGATGTGGCTCGGGCTGTGCCACCAGTGCCAGGGGACTAAGTGAAAGGGCTCCCTACTGCTTACTGCAGCAGTGCAGGCAGCCTTTAAAACAATTGGGGGCATATGTAATCATCTGTGGGTCCCTCAGGTTCTGGAGCCCCTAAGAATTTTGGGGCCTGGTATAAGTGAGACCCTTGTACCCCCCTGTCACAGGCCTGCTTGACAATCACTAATATCTGCAATAACAAATTATAATTATTGGGTCTACGACCCTATAATTAATAAATATACCCCATAATGTAACAAATCTGACAGGAGCAAGTAAAATAATACACTCGTTTGTATATATATATTTTTTTAGCTTTGCCGATGAAGGAAATTGGAAAGCAAATAGTTTATATATCCTGAGCTTTAAGTACACTTTTATTTCTGATACAAATATATAACATAAATAGCTATGAAGACAAAGTTATGCAGCCTATATTATTCCAGTCTCTACGGCCCTGTGAAGTTTGTTGAATCGGGTCACAGGCAGTATCGTGGTCATCAAGGCTTCTTCTGGGATACAATGTATAATCCCTCAGGGGCACAATTATTGTAACAGCTCACTAAATCATGGTAATTATATTGTACATATGCTTGGATAGGCTCCCAAGTAGGTGCTGATTCTTTTCTAGTCTGTAAAATAAAGAGAGATGCTTTGGGCAAGATGAAACCACTTGTCTATCTGTCCTGTAGCTTCAGGTCTAATAAAAGTTTAGTAATTGGTAATGAAGTGACAGGAAGCACATAGTGATTCATTCTCTCAACCTTTCTGCTGATGTCAGGTAATCCTGCTGTAAACTGCCAGGCAGCAAATGAAATCATCTGCACAAGCCCCGAGGTCACATTTTCTTTACCCCGCCATCCCACAATCCCACACTCCCTAATCAATCAGTCAAGAAATGCTTATTAGAAAAAAATAACAGAACAACTGTGTTTACAATAAATTCACCTATAAATAAATATTTAAATAACCAAACAAGATAAACTTTACCTGAGAGACAATAGGGCAACAGTCATCCTTTGGGCACTTTTAAGTGTGGCAGCATTTTCTAGTTTCCCCCGCCCACCCATCTAACTATATGCATAATTAATTTTTTTAATAACAAAAAAAACACGTTAGCCCCATAATGAAAAAAAAACACACACATCGGACCCACAGAAAAAACACACATATTGGCCCACATGGAAAAAAATCACACATTGGCCCCCACAGGGTAAAAAAAAACACATATTGGCCTCCAAATCAAAAATAAACAGATTCATTGGCCCCCACAGCCCTCAGTACCTCAACCATTAGCACCTAAAGGCCCATCAGATCCTGCTCAGTCAGTCAGCACTGCAGTTGGAGTCACCACCTGCACTGGAGTCGTCACCTGCAGCCCAAGTCATCAACTGCAGTCATGTGCACTCAGCACTGCAGCCTGTACTGCATCAGTGTCAGTGATTCCTTTGCCGAGTCACTGCATCAATGTACGCAGGTCTGGACAGCATGCTCCATGTGACCTGTGAAGGTGGCACCCTTGTGCGGACGCTCTGCTGAACGGGCCTTGGTATGGCCCTGATCATTGGTCCATGTAGATTAGGTCTCCTCTTATTCTTATTGGGCACTGATTGCACTTCAACGGTTAAACATTAGTATATAATATGACTGGTGTGTCAGGAGATGGTATAGACTAGATATATCAAACTAAATATGACCTAAAATGGAGGGATACGCTATATTTTATAGTGTAGTATATAACTTTCGCCAAGGTACATAAAATACTATATTTATATATTTTTTATTTTTTTATTTGGATTAGTGGAATGTGATCTGTTATCAAATCCCAGTCATTATAACTACTCCTACTCCAGCTAATAAATACTGTATAAGAAGTCTAATTAAAATGTGTGATGCATATAATTTTAAATAGGTGGGTTCACATTTAATTCAAAATCATAGACATGGTTAAAGGTGCCCTAGGCCCCAAGCAATATAATGGTTTAAGATCTTCCCTTCTTCTTATCTGACCATACTGAAACGCCTTCACCTTGGCATTCCTCTGCACTTTAAACCTATACAACTCTATTTACAGTACTTAGCCTAAATATGCCTCCAAATATTTTCTTTTCCATGTCATGTTCAGCATTAAGGCACATTGGCCTGTAATGTATTTAAAAATATTTGAATAGGTTTTTTCCCCCAATAAATGCCAATTTTAAAATAATAGCCTCTATATAAATAGAAATCCCATACTGCAATAAGAGCCTGTACAATATATTACTAGCCTCCACACTTAATAGAAAAACAACCACATTGTATTATTATCCCCACTTTCAATAATGACTTACAGCATAACCCCCATATATTATTAACCCTCCACACTACCCCCAACATATTAGTAATACACTGACCCTTTGCAACTCTGTATCCTCTCCATTTAAGTATAATAATGGCAATCAGATTATTTCCTAGATCAGGCACAAATACTATAGTACATCTGTCATGATTCTAAGGAATTTTTCCCATATTTTCCTATGTTTTACTTCTGCGGTGTTTGTTCCAGCTAGCGCTGAGGTCCGCTTGTGAATCCCGGATGACGCAGAGATCCGCCTGCAGTGCACATTGCACCAGCTGGCTATGAGGTCTGTCCACACTGTTCCTGCTCTGTGCTCTCAGTGTGTTTACTCAGCATGCTAGCACTCAGGCTGCACACCAGAGTTCCCTCCAAAACTCAGTATGGATGCAGCCATGTTGGATTCAGTCACCTGACTCTCTTCCTGCTCCCAGACCAGATGATTGCAGCATTCAACCACTGAAGATCCACCCCTGTAAATTCAATTTCCTGACTGACCCACTTTGCCAGTACAATGATTACAGCTCTGTGCTGAGCTCTCAGGTACTCTGTATCTGAAAGGTTCCAGTCCGTATCATTCCAGTTCCAAGTCTGGTTATCAAGTCTCCAGTTCGATCTAGTACTGCAGTCTGGTTTTACCATAGAGACTTGTTCATAACTACCTCTATCGGTCCCATCCGATATCTCCAATAATCTGTCACAGCCGATATCTCCAATCAATGGTCCCAGATGATATCTCCAATTATCGGTCCCAGCCAATATCTCCAATCATTGGCCCAGCCAATATCTCCAAACATCAATCTCAAATCAATCTAGTACTTCAATTCATCATCATCATCAGTCTCAAAATGATCCAGTACTCCAATTCATCATCATCGGTCTCAAACAATCCAGTAGTTCAATTCATCAACATCTATCTAAAACCGATCCAGTTCTTAAATTCATCAACTTTGGTCTCAAACAAATCCAGTTCTTCAATTCACCAACATTAGCTCCAACCTGTCTCCAAACATCAGTTCCAACCGGATTGTCTCCAAACATCAGTTCCAATCTGACTGTCTCTAAACATTGGTTCCAATCCAATCCTTCTTCATCAATTATATATCATCGATTCTACTACATTGGTTCCTTTCCGATTTACCAATACAGTTCTTAGTCAATTTCCAGTCTTGTTTCCTACTGTCCTCACTTTCGGGCTCATCACATCCAGCAGTTCCACTGCCGTCTATCTTCCCTCATTGCATGAGGAAGTCCTGGTATGAGCCACCCAGATTCAATTACGCCTTCTTAAGCTGGCCACACACTAGACCAACTTACATCCAACCAGCCAACTTGTTAATTGGTTTGAATGAAAATCTGGTAACGGATGGGAGTAACTGGTGATCAGCAATTTGCTCCTAAATGCCAGAAAACAGATGAAAATGGTCAGTCAGACAAGTATGTTAAATGTTTGATCTAAACAATTTGTTCAAACAACAGTTTTTGTCCATTTTCTGGCGTTTGGGAGCAAATTGCTGATTGTCATTTGCTTTCATCCCTTACCACATTTTCATTCCAACCAATCAACTAGTTGGCTGGTTGGACAGATATTCTTTAGATGTGTGGCCAGCTTTAGACTCCACTTCAGCCTCCCACGCCTGTTCCAACTAACTCCAACCCTCATGTGTCACATCTTTTGTGTCTGTGACAATTGCTTTACCAATGACTTTCAAGCATACAGTAATTGTCCCAACTTTTGTGGCATTTAGTACCTTGTCTCCTACAGTATATCCAGATATTTACTGACTCACTTGGCTTTAATGACTTGAACTGACTTTAATTAAAGCTAAAATGCCTTGTGCTCCTAAGTTCTTGCATAAGGTTTTTCCACAACCAAGAAGTCATAGTGTTGCATAAGGTTTTGTAGCATCACCATTGCAACCTCCTCTTTAGCTATTATTATTCCCACAGAAGTCAATTGCAGAGAGATGGAGAACATTCTGTCTATATATTTGTTAGTGTCCTTACATGTACTTAGGTTTGTTGCATATAATGTGTGCCTCACGTAAATTTTTCTAATTAGTCCTTTATCTCCATAAGCCATTTATATAGTCACCCAGATATCATATCCGGTCATTTTTCCGTGGATAATGGAAAAACACAGAGGGCCTGATTCAGAGCCACTCGTAAGCGGCCGCTCGTTCGCTATGAGCGATGTTCTCACAACTGCTCATGCGTATGGGTCTTAATGCGCATGCACAAACCAATCATTGCAGTCGGAAATCGAGTGCTCACAAAACAGCGAGGGGCTGCTAATTTGATTGACAGAATGTACCATTTGTGGGTGGTAACAGGGGAAAGTGCTTGAAAACGGGGGAGTGGAGATCCGAACGCAGGCGTGCCTAACGGTAAAAAGGGCATTTAATGGGAGTGCATAATTAGTAAAGGAGCGTCATCGACCACGTCATTTGGTTGTCTTTTAGCCTGAACTGCTCGCAGTGATTGCATTAGGAAAAACCTACCACAAGCACTGCGAGCAGTTCAGATGCCTTTCGATGTACCCGATTAATCTAATAAATACCAGAGATGACGTGTGATGCGAACGGCAAAGGGGCGTCTTTACAAAATAGTGAGCGCATTTTTCGTTCGCTCACTCAGACATAGAGGCATCAACAAACCGCAATGAGCTAGCGCTCAATTTAAATAGCCGGCCCCTTTTTTGGAACAACAGTCCGCAAATAGCGTCCGGCTCTGAATCAGGCCCTGAGCTCCAACAGCTAGATCTATTTGAGTTTATTTACAAAGTGTAGGGTTCTAAAGCCCAACGCTTGTGTTTGTGTTTATGCCTGATATTTAAAAGGGCAGTGCTTTTCCTAGCCTTGTTTTGCTAGTAAAAGAACTGTCCTTTTAAATAATGGGCATGAGCATGAACAGAAGTGTTGAGCTTTACAACTTGTCAATCAGTAAATAAATTCCATTATCTCCAAAGCTCTGTTTACTTCTTCTGAACTTGGATTATCAACATGGTTGCTAGTAACTGTCCATAGCTTTTCCCGCTTTAACTGGATTTTCATAGCAAACTAATGATGATCCCTGCACTGTACATTTCCATATAGCTGAATACGGGTCTTTGTACAAACACACAACAGTGGTCACAGATCCTTTGATAATCAACCATCTGAGTATCCCTATAGTCACTAAGAATGGCTGCGGGAACTAAATAAAGTTTTCTGCATACAGGATTGCAGTAGACTGCTGAGACACACCCCAAGCAGTTGTGACATGCCTGCATTTTTGCTGTCACTCCCCGTAACTGCCCCTAAATGGTAGCTGACTGTCAATCACTTTTCAAGAGATCTTCTCTGTGAGTGTCATTGCTAAGGTACCCTGGCGTGCATGCAGTGTTATTGTGGCTCTTGTCAATCAACTGTATAAATAACATCATTGCAGAGGTGTATTTAGGGATCCAAGCGCCCCTGGCAAGGTAATGGACTGGAGCCCCCCTCCCCCCATAATTTCAGGAAGTGCCCCCAGTAGTAGTCCCCCCTATGCAGTGCCCCCAGTAGTAGTTCCCCCTATGCATTGCCCCCAGTAGTAATCCCCCTATGCAGTGCCCCCAGTAGTAGTCCCCTCTATGCAGTACCCCCAGTAGTAGTCCCCCCTATACAGTGTCCCTAGTATGGGCCATTCCCCATAACGTGCCCCTGTAGCATTCCCCCCCTATGCAGTGGCCCCAGTAGTAGTCCCCTCTATGCAGTGCCCCCAGTAGTAGTCCACCCTATGCAGTGCCCCCAGTAGTAGTCCACCCTATACAGTGCCCCCCAGTAGCTACCACTCCCCCATAACGTGCCTCCAGTAGCATCCCCCCTATACAGTGCCCCCAGTAGCATCCATCCCCTCTATAACATGCCCCCTAGTAGCAACGCCCCCCCGTGCTGTGCCAGGAAAAAAAAGCAACTTATCTGATACCCGCTCCAGCCAACGACTGCCGCTGTCCACTCCTCCGGGCCAGCTCTCACTCTGCACTATGGGTTGGGAGAGACATCATGACATCTCTCCCATCACCCGCTGCGGGGGAGGAGCCTGGAGGTGGAGCTCATGAGTGAGCTCCAGCCGGCTGCCTCCATGAATGCAGCAGCCAATGAGAGTTTGTCTAACTCCCATTGGCTGGCTGCTATAACAAACACACAGCCACCGCTGGCGGCTGTGTGTGTTTGTTACAATGTAGGGCAGACTGCTTTCACTGCTGTCTGCCATACACTTGTGGGGCCCGAGGGACTAGCGGGGCTAGTTCAAACCCCTGGGGTAGTCCACCCATTGGCTGCTGGTGGCACTGCCGGACAGCGCCCCCCCCCTTTGGCCGGCGCCCCTGGCGAATGCCATCCTGGCCAATGGGTAGATATGTCCCTGCACGTTGGATACACAAACTTTACACCATTGCGCTTGGAGGACTCAATGAAATGATAGCCCTTAATGTATTTCTGTAAATGTCAGGTAGTCTGTTCTTTTGGGTTTTCCAAGGTATGGGCTCTTCTTTAAGCATAATGGGGTGAGTTAGGGGTTATAGCTAACAATGGGGGTTAATAAGACATTAGAATCAGGATATCTAAGCATCCCCTTTATTCTTGTTGCTGTGGTTTATTCAGGTGTCTATTTCTACATATGATCAGGATTTCCATGTGTGCTGAGGTCAGGGCAGTGACTTTGATCTCTGGTATGCTACATTGCTGTAAATTATGGTTATGATAAGTAATGTTACAGTATATTTAATGTATAGATCAGATGTTTGACTTTGTGAGTATTATAAAACATTAACTTTCCCCTTTTTTAAAGTGAATGTTTTGTGCACTAGCACTTTTTATATGCATATTTTTCACTATATGTCCATTGGCAGGTCATATGGTCTGATATGTATATTCTTAATTTTGTATCACTTCACCCTTCAGGGCTGCGCTGCCTGTCTGAGAGGCACTTAGCTTCAGAGGTTGCTAGACAACCTCGTTTCATCATTTCTGTCTTTTCCAGTGTCCGGGCTGACTGAAGTCCCGCCATTCTCTCTGGAGGCAGCACTGCGAGGAGGGGAGATGCAGCATGATTTGGGTTTATAAGGTAAGAAACCTGCACTGGTAATTTTGATTGCTTTGTTTCACTACCTGTGATTCATCCTGATGAAAGTCTAAGGACTTTGAAACGTCAATGCTATTGATGTCACATTAAAGATTTAAAAACAGTTCTGTTTACACAATGAATGGGAATACCGCCTTGTTCTATGAAAGGGAACCTGGGACATTGTATTTGTTCATGGAAGGCACCCTTCTGATATCTGTATTATCTGGAGTGCCAGGCCTTTTGGAGGATATATATATATATATATATATATATATATATATATAATGTATATATGGAAAATATAAAGAAAACAGGGCGCACAATAGTGAAAGTACTTAGCAGCTGGGACATTGTATTTGTTTATGGAAGACATATATATATTAGGGGTGTGCACCGGCCACTTTTTGTGTTTTGGTTTTGGATCTGGATCTTTCTTCGTGTTTTGGATCTGGATTGGTTTTGCCAAAACCACCCTTCCATGTTTTGGGTTCTGGGTTTTGGATCTGTATTTTTTTTAATAAAAAGCACAAAAACAGCTAAAATCACAGAAATTTCTGCTCCTACGCTACTATTAACCTCAATAACCTTCATTTCCACTCATTTCCAGGCTATTCTAAACACCTCACACCTCACAATAGTGTTTTTATGTCCAAAAGGTTGTACCAAGGTAGCTGGATGACTATGCTAAGGGACACGAGTGGGCGGCACAAACACGTGGCCCATCTAGGAGTGACACTACAGTGGGAGACAGGAAGGCAGTTTGCATTATGTACTGTTTGGGGACAATTTTTTCAAAGAAAAAAAGAGGTGCAAGATGGAATTGTCCTTGGGCCCTCCCACCCACTCTTATGTTGTATAAACAGGACATACACACTTCAACAAACCAATCATTTCAGCGCCAGGGTCTGCCAAATGACTGTGGCTGAAATGATTGGTTCGTTTGGGCCCCCACAAAACAAGCTGGCAATTAATGTGTCCCTGCTCAAACTGGCTCTACGGAGGCAAGATGTCGTCCTCATCCTCCTCATCCACCGATTCCTCTCCCTCTTCAGTGTTGTATACATTCTCATCTTCAACATAGTATTAATTAGTCCCTGCTGGAATCCACCACCACAGGTCCCTCTGTACGTTCTGGAGGCTGGTCTCCCTGGAAGAGTTTATAATTTATTTTTATGAACATCATCTCCACATTTTGTGGAAGCAACCTCCTACGCCTTGCTGACAAGGTTCCCGGCTGCACTAAACACTCTTTCGGAGTACACACTGGAGGGGGGGCAACTCAGGTAAAATAGAGCCAGTTTGTACAGGGGCCTCAAAATTGCCTCTTTTTCCTGCCAGTACAGTTACAGACTGTCTGACATGCCTACTTGGATGCTGTCACCGATGTAATCCTCCACCATTCTATCAGTGGTGACAGAATCATATGCAGTGACAGTAGACATGTCAGAAATTGTTGCCAGGTCCTTCAGTTTGGACCATATGTCCAAACTTGGTCCTGCCTGCCCTGCAACACCGCCAGCAGGTTGCTTAGGATACCTAAGTTGTTTCCTGGCAGCCCCAGTAGCGGGAGAAAATGAAGAAGGAGCTGTTGACATGTCACGTTCCGCTTCAGCTGACAGTGTTTTCACCAGCAGGTCTTTGCACTTCTGCAGGCTTGTGTCAGCCAGAAAGAGAGACACCACATAGGCTTTAAACCTAGGATCGAGCATGGTGGCCAAAATGTAGTGGTCTGATTTCAACAGATTGACCACCCTGGTATCCTGAGAAAGCGAATGAAGGGCTTCATCCACAAGTCCCACATGCCGAGCGGAATCGCTCCATCTTATCTCCTCCTTCACTTTCTCCAGCTGCTTCTGCAAAAGCCTGATGAGAGGAATGACCTGACTCAAGCTGGCATTGTCCGAACTGACTTCACGTGTGGCAAGTTCGAAGGGCTGGAGAACCTTGCACAACACGGAAATCATTCTCCACTGCGCTTGAGTCAGGTGCATACCCCCTACTTTGCCTATGTCATAGGTGGATGTATAGACTTGAATGGCCTTTTGCTGCTCCTCCATCCTCTGAAGCATATAGAGGGTTGAGTTCCACCGCATCACAACCTCTTGCTTCAGGTGATGGCAGGGCAGGTTCAAGAGTCTTTGCTGGTGCTCCTGTCTTCGGCACGCAGTCGCTGAATGGCAAAAGTGGCCAGAAATTTTTCGGGCCACCCAAAGCGTCTCCTGCACGCCCCTGTCGCTTTTCAGAAAATTCTGCACCACCAAATTTATTGTGTGAGCAAAACATGGGATGTGCTGGAATTTGCCCAGATGTAATGCCCGCACAATATTGGTGGCATTGTCAGATATCACAAATCCCCAGGAGAGTCTAAGTGGGGTAAGCCACTGGGCGATGATTTCCCTCAGTTTCTCTAAGAGGTTGTCGGCGGTGTGCCTCTTACTGAAAATGGTGATACACAGCGTAGTCTGCCTTGGAATGAGCTGGCATTTCTGAGATGCTGCTACTGGTGACGCTGCTGTTGTTGCTGCGTAAGGTGAAACATCTACCCAGTGTGCTGTCACAGTCATATAGTCCTTAGTCTGCCCAGTTCCACTCGTCCACATGTCCGTGGTGAAGTGGACATTGGGTACAACCACATTTTTCAGGACACTGAGGACACTTTTTCTGATGTCTCTGTACAGTCTCGGTATCACCTGCCTAGTGAAGTGGAATCTAGACGGGATTTGGAACCATGGACATACTACCTCCATCAATTGTCTAAATCCCACTGCACTAATACCGGACACCGGTACCGATACAGATACCGGATGCACATCTAACACCAACATAGCAGCCAAGGCCTCAGTTGTACGTTTTGCTTCAGGATGACTGCTGTCGTACTTCATCCTCCTCGCTAAGGACTGTTGGAGGGTCAATTGTTTAGTAAAAGTAGTGGTGTTTCTACTTCCTCTCTGGGATGATGAACTACTCCCAGCAGCAACAGCAGCAGCGGCAGCAGTTGGCGTAGGAATGCAGGATCCTTCGGAGGAATCCCGGATAGGAGAGTCAGTCATGCCAGTGACATGGCCTGCAGGACTACTTCCGATCCTGACTAAGGAGGAAATTGACGAGGAAGGAGTTGACGGTGTGGTTTGCAGACACTTGGATACAACAGGACAAAGGGATTTAGGTGTCCCTGGACTGCTTACGGCCTTAGCCAAAGTTTCTGAACTTGACAGTAACTTTTTATGAACGCGCTGCAGGTGCCGTATAAGGGAGGATGTTCCTAGGTGGTTAACATCCCTACCCCTACTTATTTCACCTTTACATATGGTACATATGGCAAGACAGTTGTTGTCCGGATTTGGATAGAAATATTGCCAGACCAAAGAGGTGGAATGTTTGGTCTTCTGCCCAAGCATGACCGTGATGGGCTTTTTCATCCCACGGACTACAACTGTCTCCCCCGGAGCCTGATTTAAACAAACCACATCACCATCAGAATCCTCCTCACCAACTTCCTCCTCAGCGCCAGCTACACCAGTATCCTCATTTTGTTGTATTTCAACAGTGACCTCTTCAATTTGCATATCAGCAAGTGGACTGTGGGTGCTCCTTTCAGCACTTGCAGGGAGCGTGCAAATGGTGGAAAGAGCCACCTCTTCCCATCCAGTACTGGGAAGGTCAGGCATCGCAACTGCCACCACACTTGGACTCTCCTTGGGGATTTGTGATTTCTTCTTAGAATGCATAGAATTCACAGTTCTTCACTTTGCTTTTGCCAGCTTAACGCGTTTGATTTTTGTAGCGGGAGGAGGTCTTCCATCATCATGTGAAGCTTAACCACTAGTCATTAACTTAGGGAAAGACCTTAGCCGTTCCTTGCCACTCCGTGTCGTAAATGGCATATTGGCAAGTTTATGTTTCTCCTCAGATCACTTAAATATTTTTTTAAGGTCATTTTCCTGAACTTTGTCATTTGGGATTTTATATACCCTCTACTATGACATTGGGCATCGACCTTGGCAGACGACGTTGATGGAATTTTATCATCTATGTCATGACTAGTGGCAGCAGCTTCAGCACTAGGAGATAGTGGTTCTTGATCTTTCCCTATTTTATTTTTAGGGGACAAAGTTTGGTCCTCCATTTATGTTATATTGATTGATATATACGTGCGACTAAGGCGCACACAAACACAGAAAAGAAGAATTTTTTATTTTTTTTGGAGTGCACTTTGGGGGTTACAGCACCCTTTAGCGGTCAAGCCAGCCGTCCCTCGATTTATGAAACAGGCGCATGCTTGGCGCTGCTCCTTTGTTGATGGATGTGCGGCTACAGCGCACACATTTCACAAACACAGAAAATAATTTATTTATAAGTGCACTTTGGGGGTTACAGCACCCTTTAGTGGTCAAACCAGCTGACCCTTTGCTTATGACACAGGCGCACGCTTGGCACTACTTTGTTGATGCACGTGCGGCTACTGCGCACACAATTCACAAATATCCAATAAAAAAAATATTTTTTTGGAGTGTACTTTGTGTACACGTATTTCCTGATGAAAAGGCTCATAGCCTTGAAACGTTGATACATGGATGTTATCATGTCGTTGAATTTATAATATATATTGATCTTTTTTTACTGATTGGAGTGCCGCCTTCCTTTTGTATTGTGCTGGGAACGCATCCTAGCCAGAAGGATTTCATGTATGTATATATATATATTAGGGGTGAGCGGGTTCGGATTTCTGAAATCCAAACCCCCCCGAGCCCCCCCGATCCGAGGCCGATCCGAGTCAGGCTCGACTTTTCCCGCCTGACTCGGATCTGAAATCGAGGCAAAACATCATCATCCCGCCTTCCGGGTCTCGCGGGTTTTGGATCCTATATAAGGTACCCGCGTCGGCGCCATTTTCTCACTCGGCTGTGGACAGTGAAGAGGGAGGGTGGGAGTTAGGGCTGGCTGGGCTGTGTAGTGTAGTGTAGTGCAGTGTAGTGTTGTGCTGTGCTGCGCTGTGCTGCTGTTGTCCATAGGGGCTGTGTCCACTACTTGAAAGTCCATAGGGGCTGGCTGGACTGTGTTGTGCAGTCAGTTGTCCATAGGGGCTGTGTCCACTCCAAAGTCCTGTGCAGTGTCCCAGTCCTAAAGGGGTGCTGTAGTGTTGTCCAGGGGGTGCTCTGTCCATCAGGGGTGCTACCCCCAAGTGCAAAAAAAAAATTTTTTTTCTGTGTTTGTGAATTGTGTGCACTGTGGCTGCACGTGCATCAACAAAGGAGCAGCGCCAAGCATGCGCCTGTGTCCCATAAGTAAAAGGCCAGCTGGCTTGTCCATTAAAGGGTGCTGTAACCACCAAAGGGCACTCCAAACAAAATAAAAAAATATATTTTTTTGTGTTTGTGAATTGTGTGCGCAGTAGCCACACGTGCATCAACAAAGTAGTGCCAAGCGTGCACCTGTGTCCCATAAATAAAGGGCCGGCTGGATTGACCGCTAAAGGGTGCTGTAACCCCCAAAGGGCACTCCAAACAAAATAAAAAAAAAATTCTGTGTTTGTGAATTGTGTGCACTGTGGCTGCACATGCATTAACAAAGGAGCAGTGCCAATCGTGCGCCTGTGTCATAAGTAAAGGGCCGGCTGGCTTGTCCGGTAAAGGGTGCTGTGACCCCCAAATGGCACTCCAAACAAAAAAAAAAATATTTTCTCTGTTTGTGAATTGTGTGGGCTGTAGCTGCACGTGCATCAACAAAGGAGCAGCGCCAAGCGAGCGCCTGTGTCCCATAAGTAAAGGGCCGGCTGGCTCATTTCTTAAAGGGTGGTGTAACCCACAAAGTGCACTAGTCTCCAACAAAAATAAAAAAATATTTTCTGTGTTTGTGTGCGCCTTAGCCAAACGTATATATCAATATAACATAAATGGAGGACCAAAATTTCTCCAATAAAAATAAAATAGGGAAAGATCAAGAACCACTTCCTCCTAGTGCTGAAGCTGCTGCCACTAGTCATGACATAGACGATAACATGCCATCAACGTCGTCTGCCAAGGCCGATGCCCAATGTCATAGTAGAGGGCACATACAATCCCAAATGACAAATTTCAGGTAAATGACCTTGAAAAAAACATTTAAATCATCTGAAGTGAAACGTAAACTTGCCAATATGCCATTTACGACACGGAGTGGCAAGGAACAGCTAAGGTCTTTCCCTATGTTCATGACTAGTGGTTCAGCTTCACATGACGATGGAAGCCCTCCTCCCGCTTAAAAAATCAAACGAGTTAAGCTGGCAAAAGCACAGCGAAGAACTGTGCGTTCTAAGAAGATATCACAAATCCCAAAGGAGAGTCCAAGAGTGGTGGCGGTTGCGATGCCTGACCTTCCCAGCACTGGACGGGTAGAGGTGGTTCTTTCCACCATTTGCACGCCCCCTGCATGTGCTGAAAGGAGCACCCACAGTCCACTTGCTGATATGCAAATTGAAGATGTCACTGTTGAAGTACAACAGGATGAGGATACTGGTGTAGCTGGCACTGAGGAGGAAGTTGGCTAGGAGGATTCTGATGGTGATGTGGTTTGTTTAAACCAGGCTCAGGGGGAGACAGTTGTTGTCCGTGGGATGAAAAAGCCCATCACGGTCATACTTGGGCAGAAGACCAAACATTCCACCTCTTTGGTCTGGCAATATTTCTATCCAAATCCAGACAACAACTGTCTTGCCATATGTACCATATGTAAAGGTGAAATAAGTAGGGGCAGGGACGTTAACCACCTAGGAACATCCTCCTTTATACGGCACCTGCAGCGCGTTCATAAAAAGTTACTGTCAAGTTCAGAAACTTTGGCTAAGACCGTAAGCAGTCCAGGGACACCTAAATACATTTTTCCTGTTTTATCCAAGGAATCGGTGGATGAGGAGGATGAGGACGACATCTTGCCTCCGTAGAGCCAGTTTGTGCAGGGACACATTGCCAGCTTGTTTTGTGGGGGCCCAAACGAACCAATCATTTCAGCCACAGTCATGTGGCAGACCCTGGCGCTGAAATGATTGGTTTGTTAAAGTGTGCATGTCCTATTTATACAACATAAGGGTGGGTGGGAGGGCCCAAGGACAATTCCATCTTGCGCCTCTTTTTTTTCTCTGCAGTATGTACTGTTTGGGGCCTAGTTTTTCAAACTGCCATCCTGTCTGCCACTGCAGTGTCACTCCTAGATGGGCCACGTGTTTGTGCCGCCCACTCGTGTCACTTAGCATAGTCATCCAGCTACCTCAGTGCAATCTTTTGGCCATAAAAACAATATTGTGAGGTGTGAGGTGTTCAGAATAGACTGGAAATTAGTGGAAATGAAGGTTATTGAGGTTAAAAATTGCATAGGAGCAGAAAAACCCACAAATTCTGTGATTTAAGCTGTTTTTATGCTTTTTTTAAAAAAAATACAGATCCAAAACATATAACCCAGAACCGAAAACACGGAAGGGTGGTTTTGGCAAAACCAATTCAGATCCAAAACACGAAGAAAGATCCAGATCCAAAACCAAAACACAAAACACGAAAAGTGGCCGGTGCACACCCCTAATATATATATATATATATATATATATATATATATATATATATATATATACTGTATATATGAAAAGTATAAAGAAAACGGGCACACAAAAATGAAAGTACTTAGCAGCTTTTATTCCTCCCACACCAGATAAAAAATCACGTACGTGATACAGTGCACAATTTACATGCATGTATACTTAGACACCAGCGCTATCTGCTTCCAGGTCTCCCGATCTCCCAATAGTTCTGGCATTGGGGAACTGCATGTGTGTCACTGGTTTAGCCACACCCAACAGGTTCCATTGTCTTGGACCTCGTCATGCGCCAGAAGTATTGGGAGATCGGGAGACCTGGAACCGCGGACACTGTGGAAGCAAGATAACACTGGTGTCTAAGTATACATGCATGCAAATCGTGCACTTTATCAAGATGTTTATGTTGTACGAGACTTTTAATCAGGTGTGAGTGGAATACAAGCTTCTTAGTACAGTACTTTCACTATTGTATGCCCAGTTCTCTTTATACTTTTCAGATTTACCCTCAGGAGAAAAACTGAGATAAAAGGAGCCTCACTAATTAAGGATTTTAAAAGATGATGCTTTACTTCGTGATCTAAAATATATCAGTATTGCATTACTTTGCGATGAACAATTATATTGGTGATATATATACTATATTCAGTATATAAACAGTACTTTAACGCCACGCTCATAGGTGTTGCTTTCACAATCTCCCTGAAATGCTTTTTCAAAGTAGGCAATTATGATGTATATATACTGTATACTAAATTTTCTGTGTGTTGTTTTGCCATTGTGTAGTCATCTGTACCAACGCATTCCCCACATTATAGAAAGGGCCTATACTCAGCATTTTATATTTTAATCTAATGAAACTAGCACCAACGTTGAATTGCTGATTCAGATCTTTCTTATGAACTATCATTAATTTATCTTAATGTCTCTTGCAAAACATTCAATGGATCTTTAAACTCAATAATTTATACTTCATTTAATTTTACTTTCCTGTCCTGATGTCATTTTCACATCATATGATTCAATGCATCTCTTTCTGATTCATATAATTTTAATTAATTTTTAAATAAATATTATATGGTATGTTTTGTCTCATTCATACTATCCAGCCATATAACACTGGCCCTCATTCAGAGCCGTTCGCTATTTGCGGTCGTTCGTTCAAAAACAAGGGGTGGCTATTCAAATGATCCGTTCGCACATTGCAGTCTGTTCACACCTCTAAGTCTGAACGAGCGAGCAAAACATACGCTCGTTTATTTGATAAAAACGCCCCCTGGCCGCTCGCACCTTACGTCATGTCCGCTATTTATTAGATTAATCGAGTACATCGTACAGCGTATGAACTGCTCGCTATTCTTGTGGTTGGTTTTTTCAACCGCTATTTTGCGAGCAGTTCTGAGTTTAAAAAAACCAAGTGACGTGGTCAATGACGCTGCTGGATTAATTATGCACACCCTTAAAATGCCCGTTTTGACCTTTAAGCACGCCTGCGTTCGAATTCCACTCCCCCGTTTTCAAGCACCTTCCTCTGTTACCACCCACATACGCCTCATTCTGTCACTCAAAATAGCAGGCACTCGCTATATAGCGTACAAACGATTTTCGTCCGCACTGACTGGTTCGCGCATGCGTACTAAAAACCGTACGCATGCGCAGATGTGCGAACATCGCTCGGAACGAGCGTACTGCCGCTATCGAGCGGCTCTGAATGAGGGACATTGTCCATTACATTTCCAATATATTTATCATGCCAAATGACCACTAGAGACTTTACAAAGCTTAAATCCACCAAAGATTCAATTCTTACTTTGTTATTAACTTGTCTGATATTAAAATAATGCTGAGTCATCATAATTCGCTAATAATGACTATATTTACTTGTGAGACTCATGTGTCCAAAGAGACCTTTTTCAAAAGTCTTGTTCTAATCCATTTGGAAGACTATGGGCAAGCCTGACACTACTCATCAGCTTCAGTGTGCCTGAGTTTCCGAGTTAAATCCCCCAGGACTTTGAGGTAGTGACCGGTAATAATTCTAGATGGGTATTCCAAGAGTGATAAGCAGAGAGTTGCAGTGATGTGCAAAGTAACTGGGACTAAGCATGTTTTTTGTTGCATCTTATTTTTGTTTATTAAACAAATAATTAGTTACACATTATGAATTTAAATTTTATTTTTGGTCTCTTTCAATGTCCTTTGCTTTGAAAATTCAGGTTATGGATTTATGTTTTCATCTTCATTTCACCTTTTGATGATACAGATCTAGTTTTCCTTTGGGTTTTAAGCAACCGAGAAACACTAAATTTACTGACCATAATAGTCATCAATATGGCAGTCATTTATGTTTGCTTTTTGTCCAGTGTATGACTGGGTCATAGTGAGCCCACCGGGGAAATTCAGTAATAGTGGTGCATGCTTAAAGGGTGCAGTCAACCACCAGAGGAGGTGTGGCCAGCCACCACAGTTGCATTGCTAACCATTAAGCAAAATTGGTGTAGTTTCCATAGAAGCAAACCAAGGACCCAATGTTTATCAGTGGTCCTGCTCCGCAAGGTAACTGACCCTCTAACAGAGTAACAATGTACAATTCAGTGCACAAAATGGAACATGACACCTAGAAGAGGGGGTTGGCCCTCAGGCAGTGGGGCCCATCAGGAATTTCCCCTGTACCCCTGTAGGCCAGTCCAGCCCTGTTTTTGTCTAGCCTCTACATTTAAAACCAGAAAACACAAAACCTTACTTTGTCCCAATTAATATGCAGCACTGTAGGTCAGAGGAGCCAGGCTTGCATATACATTGAGTGTTGAAAGCAAGGGGTATATTTACTAAAGGGAGAGTTTTTAGAAGTGGAGATGTTGCCCATAGCAACCAATCAGATTCTACTTAACATTTAACTATCACCTTCTAGAAGATAATAGCTAGAATCTAATTGGTTGATATGAGCAACATCTCCACTTCTAAAAACTCACACTTTAGTAAATATACCCCCAAGAGTGAAGCCTGGTGTAACTTTGTTTCTGTATCCTAAGTGCAGTTGTCACTGAATCAGAGACAGTAAGACAATAATGTGGAGCAGGGCTATTTTTCTGGAAAAATAGGTTCAGCAACTGGGGGTGGAGCTACTGGGAGTGGAGATATAGCAAAACAATTATATATAGACATTATCTATATTATATATACATTTATATAGTATTTAAAAAAGCAGGCACTCAAAAGGGACTTTAAAATTAAACATATCTAATGGAAACAACATTTTGGCCCAGGACATTACGTCATAATTAATGAGAGGTTTAAGAAACTGAGTTCCTGCTTGTTCCTGCTGAAAAATAGCACTGATGTGGTGGCTGTGGTGTAGAATAATTGCACTGGTGTCAAAGATAAAAAAAAAGCAGCAGTGCATTAAAATTATCATAGGCCCTGTATAGTACACAGGCCATATTCATAGTTGAATGCTAGTTGGACACAGGAGTGGGCACACTGTGTACTCGATAATAAATGCAGATATTTGCCTATATTTACTAGAGATGAGCGGGTCCAGTTACCTGACAAACGGACCCATCCGAACTTCATTTTGGGATCTGAGTCTGGCTCTGGTGTTCCTGCCTGACTCGGATCCCAAAATGAGGCAAAACGTCATTCTCCTGCTGTCGGATTCTCGTGGGTTTTGGATACTATAACAGTACCCGGTCATCAGCGTCATTTCACTCCGGCTTTGGAGAGTGTAGTGAGCAGATGGATGCTGTGTCCATCCAAGGGTTGCTGTGTCCATCCAGGGGCAGTAGCTGCTGTGTCCATCCAGGGCTTGCTGTGTCCATCCAGGGCAGGGGCTACTGTGTCCATCCAGGGCTTGCTGTGTCCATCCAGGAGTAGAGGCTTCTGTGTCCTTCCAGGGGCTGCTGTTTCCATCCAGGGCAGGGGCTGCTGTGTCCATCCAGGGCAGGGGCTGCTGTTTCCATCCAGGGGTTTCGTGTCCATCCAGGGTAGTGACTGCTGTGTCCATACAGGGCAGGGGCTGCTGTGTCCATCCAGAGATTCTGTGTCCATCCAGAGCAGGGGCTGCTGTTTCCATCCAGGGGTTTCGTGTCCATCCAGGGTAGTGACTGCTGTGTCCATACAGGGCAGGGGCTGCTGTGTCCATCCAGGGATTGCTGTGCCCATCCAGGGTAGGGGCTGCTGTCATCCAGGGCTTGCTGTGTCCATCCAGGGGCTGTTGTGTCCATTCTGGGCAGGGGCTGCTGTGTCCATCCAGGGGTTGTTGTGTCCAGCCAGGGGTGCTCTGTCCATCCAAGGGTGTAAAAAAAATTAAAGCTAATAATATAATTTTAAAAATAATATTTTTTTATTTTTTGCACTGTACCCCAGTGTAATATATATATATATATATATATATATATATATATTTTTTTTACTGTGACGCTGCCGGTCAGACCGCAGAGTAATATTCACACACATATTGTGACACTATAAGTCATAGAGCAGTGTAATATTCATACACATATTGTGACACTGTAGTGGTAGCAGTGTACTCATAAAAAATATTGTGACACTGTAAATGGAAACACAGTGTAATATTCAACATGTATTGTTACACTGTAAGTGGTAGCGCAGTGTATTCATAAAAAATATTGTGACACTAAGTGGTAGTGCAGTGTATTCGTAAAAAATATTGTGACACTATAAGTGGAAACGCAGAGTAAAATTCAACACGTTTTGTGACACTGTAAGTGGTAGTGCAGTGTATTAATACAAAATATTGTGACACTGCAGGTCATTGATACCGCAATGTAAGATTTAAAATCGGTACAAATTGACGTGTGTGCTGTACCCCACTTCATTCGTTTTTGTTGATCTGGAGAACGATCAGTTGAGAGGAGAACAGGAACCACATACTAGTGCTGGAGCTGTTGCCAGTGCCACCAGTCATGACAATACTAGTGTATTCATAAAAAATATTGTGACACTGTAAGTGGAAACGCAGTGTATTTATAAAAAATATTGTGACACTGTAAGTAGAAACATCATGTATTCATAAATAATATTGTGACAGTGTTAGTGGAAAAGCAGTGTATTCATAAAAATATTGTGTCACTGCAAATGGAATGTAGTGTACTATTCAACATGTATTGTGACACTAAGTGGTAGTACATTCTTAAAAAATAAGGTGACACTTTAAGTGGAAATGCAGTGTATTCATAAAAAATATTGTGACACTGTAAGTGGAATTGCAGTGTATTCATAAAAAAATTTGTGACACTATAAGTGGAAATGCAGTGTAATATTCAACACCTATTGTGACACTAAGTGGAAGCACAGTGTTTTATTCATAAATAATATTGTGACACTGTAAGTGGTAGTGCAGTGTATTCATAAAAAATATTGTGATGCTGTAGGTCATTGATATCACAATGTAAAATTTAAAATTGGTACAAATTGATGTTTCATTCGTTTTTGTTGATATGGAGAACGATCAGTTGAGAGGAGAACAGGAACCACATACTAGTGCTGGAGCTGCTGCCAGTGCCACCAGTCATGAGGATACTAGTGCGTCTACGTCATCTACTAAAGCCGATGCCCAAGGGCATACAGGGCTTAAGTCAATCTTTTATAGTGGTAAAGAAAAAAAAATCAAAGGGAAAGTTAGCTGCAGAAAGACATAAAATTGGCCATATGCCTTTCACCATACGATGTAGCAAGGAAAGGCTAAGGCATTGGCCTTTATTTATGACTGGTGGTTCTGCCTCTTATGACGATGTAAGTCCTTCTACCTGTAGATGTTTCAAAAAGATGAAAATCTCCAACAGTGTGCTCAGAAATGTCACAAATCCCTGAGGAGAGTCTAAGGGTGGGATGTAATACAGTGCGAGTTTTGCAAAACTCTCACATTTTGTAATGTCGACCAATGTAATAGCGTGTGAGAACATGCAAACTCACGTTTTTCAAAATGCATACTTTTTAAATTCATATACAGATGTTTTCAACAGTTTGTACATACAACTAGTCCAATGTAATAGGGTGCGAGTTCGAAACTTGCACATAAAACATTACCATTATCTGTCAAAAACATAGACCAAGGTGAGAATAGAGAGTTGTATGTGACAATTTATAAATGTTTTTGAAAAAATGTTAAAAAGGAATCTTTAAATCCATAAACATTTATAAATATGCATATAAGTGTAAAAACAAATTTTTTAAATTTTAAATACTCATATTTATGTAATTTATTTAAAGTGTATAAATACCATTATCCAAACTCATAAACTGTTATGTTTTACTGAATTAATGTTTATAAACATCTGTACAATTTTAATATAGTTCAAAATATACTTTAAAAATCTAAGTTTAGTTTAGAAAAAAAGACAGACATGAATTTGAATTAACTTACTGTACTTTCCTATACTAGTAAGATCTTTCAAGTATTAACAAACCTATTTTTAACAAAAATACTGTGAGGCAGATGCGCCTCTACCCCTCCCTGCCCCTTTAGTTGCACCCCCACCTTGTGTATGGGCACTTCTCCTCGGGGGACTGATAGGTGAGACCGTTTGGGGACTGGTGGCTTGGGAGCTGGGTGTAGATGTTGATGGCACTTCCATAAGGCCCTTTGTGCCACCAGCTCCCTATTGTCATGGCCAGAGTTATTGTACCTGGTGAGTCGCGGTCTCTGCCTGTGCGGGTGCTTTGACACGGTCCTAGCAGTGGGGGTGCTGGTGCCTGGAGGTTGGCGCGAGGTGTGCATGGATGTCTGAGGGGTACAAGCCATATGGTGACAGGTAAGACTGGCAACACTGCCATGCTGGGGATTGCTGGTTGCTGCCATCTTGGTTTTGGGACTCAAATAGGCCAATCAGGTTGGAGCATCTTGTGTTTACTCATCAGCCTATCATTCACTTTCCCAAGGTACTTAAGGGTGTTCAGCACACCCTCTAGTTGCCAGTGCAATGTATACATAGTGCAAGCTGTGTGAGAGTTCTCTGTGCTCCTTAGCTCTGTGTGATTATTGCATTCCCAGCACTGCTCCTTTTCTTGCTCTGTCTCCATCACAGGCTGTTCCTGGATCCGTGCATGTATCCTGCTATACCCTGATACTAACGCCACGGTTAGTATACCCTACAGCACTTCGGACTCAGGACCCACTCCAGTACTTCAGACCTCTATTCCTTAGTCACACCTCCATCTGACTTTTGTTTTTTCTGTCTGACACGTGCTCCCAGCATCACTAAATGGACTTTGTTTTTTCTATCTGACACAAGTTTCCAGCCTCATTAATTGGAATTTGTTTCCCTGCCAGACATTTGTTTTCAGCCTCACTTCACTTGGACTTGTTTATTTTCTGCAGGTTTATACAGTATATTTATTAACACTTTATGAATAATATTACTCCTATTAAACCTGCTGCATTCCAATACTACAAACCCATTCCTGTTTCTTCTCCTGTATCCACCCCGGGTTCAAATAATAATCCAGACCTGACAGTTTGCACTGGCCAAATGGATTTGGCCACTGGACAGGAGCCTAGAACAGATTTGCTACAGAGTATTGTCAATTGACAAGAAGGCCGAAGGCCTCGCAGCAGTAACTGGCTAATTTTCTCCAGGAGATGTATTTCAGGCAAAACACCTTCCAGGCTTCCCTTGTCACTGTTAGTATTCTACCAACCACCAATCAGCCCGCACCAACGGTTCCAGTTCCCAGTGCTTCCCCTCGTCTGCACTTCCTTATGCCTAATAAATTTGATGCCAACCCCAAGATGTGTTGTGGTTTTCTAAACCAGTGCGATGTACACTTTACCCTTCAACCCTCCAACTTCTCTACTTCTAAGACCAAAGTGGCTTATATTGTGTCCCTACTGTCCGGACCTGCATTGGACTTGGTTTTCCCATTATGGGTGCGATCAGATCCTCTACTGGATAATTATACACTCTTTCTAGCATCATTCAGGAGAATCTTTGATGAACCCGGAAGGACATCTTCTGCATTATCTGAAATTATGTGCCTCAGACAAGGGTTTCGTCCTGTCAGTTAGTATGTTATCCAGTTTCATGTGCTACAGTAGCATTAGAATTAAAGTGGAATGAGGAGGCATTAACATCGGCCTTCGGGAAAAGCCTTTTGGATTGGCTAAAAGACGACCTTGCCACCGGGGAAACTAATCTCGATGACCTCTTCTCCTAGTGCAACAAGGTGGATTTATGCTTTTGGGAATGACAGGCAGAGAAAAGTAGAAGTGATCGTTCCAGGGTTCACCCTGTTATCCCTCCTGTCACTCCAACCCTTGGATCCACAGATGATGAACCTATGCATGTTAACCGGGCTTGCCTCACTTATGAAGAATGGCAGAAATGATGCTGAGAAAACCTCTGCATATATTGTGGGGAGCCCGGCCATCTTGTAGCTTCCTGCTCCCGCCATCCAGGAAACTTCTACTCCTAACCAGCCCAGGGGACACTCAGTTAGGAGTAGTGACTCTGTCCTCAAAATATGCTGAGTCGATTCTGCCCATAACCCTGGCCTTGGAACAAGGTCCTGTGTTTGTTTCTACTCTCCTAGATTCTGGGACAGCAGGAAACTTTATTAACCTCAGATTGGTCAAAAAGTATCCTGTATTACCCTCAATCATGTTATCATCCTATCTGCAGTCGATGGCAGCCCTATTCTCAAAATCATAGTCCTTAAGTGGACTCTTCCTTCAGAGCTCATTAGTTTTCTGATAAAACCCAGGGCATCTCACAATGTTATTTTAGGATACCCCTGGCTATGCAAACACAATCCCAAAATTGATTGGAATTCATTGCAAATTCACTCCTGGGGCGATGCTTGGCAAAAGTTGTGCAATATCATCAGAATTTGCGCTGGCGATGAATGGAAGACCGCTTTCAACACTCAAGATGGGCACTTTGAATATTTAGTGATGCCATTTGGACTCTGTAATGCCCCTGCAGTCTTCCAGAATTTGTGAACGAGATATTCTGAGACTTACTTAATTTCTTCTTCTGACCTCATAGAACATCAACGTCATGTTAAAGAAGTCCTGACTCACCTGAGAAGAAATAATCTGTACTGCAAATTGGAGAAATGTGTCTTCGAAGTTCCTTCCATTCCATTATTAGGACATATTGGGCCTCATTCAGAGGCGGTCGGAGGATGCAAGCGGTCGCTCAGAAACTGGGCAGCCACTTGCATCCTGACCGCCCGCCTCTGTTGCGGTCATTAGGCTGTGGGTTAACACCCACAGCTCTAATGACCGCTCCGGTGATGGTCGCGATGGTCAGAGACCATCGCGACCATCAGGGCTTACGACGAGACCCCAGGGTAGGTTCTCCCTTGTCGTAAGCCCCGGAGAGCTTCTGGCTCTGTCAGAGCTGGAAGCTCTCCACTGACATCACTAGTGATGTCAGTGGGGCAGCCCCCAAACGGTAGGCATTCCCATGGGAACGCCTCTGTTTGGGCTGCCACCCCCCCGGCCCGCCTTCCAAACGGGGCGAGCTGTCAATCAACATCGACAGCTCGCCCCCTTTGGATCGAGACCCGCTACGACCGGCGCTGTCGGTCGTAGCGGGTCTCACGCATGCGCACGATGGTGCATGCTCTGTGGGGGGGCCATCGACCCAGTCCGAGTGCATCGGTGCTAACGACCGGGTCTGAATGACCCCCATTATCTCTGGCTCTGGATTGGAGATAGATCCTAAAAAGGTTCAGGCAATTCTGGACTGGTCTCGTTCCACTTCTCTAAAGGCAATACAAAGATTTCTCAGACTTTCTAATTATTACAGGAAATTTATCAAGGGATTTTCATTGCTAGTGTGCTAACCCGTAAAATGGGTCATCCCCTCCCAGTGGCCTCCTGAGGCAGAGACAGCATTTCAAATGTTGAAGCAGGCCTTATATCAGCTCCAGTCTTGAAACAACCAGACACCAGCAGGCCTTTTTTCTTACAGGTGTATGCTCCTCATGAAGTGGTGGGAGCCGTTCTCTTGCAGAAATTCGAGGACAACAAGATCCATCCATGTTGATTCTTTTCTAAAAAAAATTCCCCAGCATCGGAGAGCAGGAATTGCTGGCGGTCAAGTTAGCCTTGGAGGAGTGGCGTTATCTATTCGAAGGTGCCAAGTTTCCATTTACGGAATATACCGACCATCAAAACATGCCGTTCTAAAAAACATTCAGTGCATCAGTTCTAGGTTGGCCTACTGGGCCATATTCTTTTCACATTTAATTTTTAGTCTCACCTATCATCCTGGATCTCTTAATCAAAAAGCCGATGCTCTGTCATGCTCCTTCTCTTCAGACAGCAATGTGGAAGTCCACAGAGGGACTCCGGTCCTCGACTCTAAGATCTTCGCTACCATTCAAATACAACCTCCTCCTTGAAAAACCTTCGTGGCTCCAGAGTTATGGAAACAACTTCTGCCTTGGGCTCACTCGTCTTGCTGATCACACATGTATCCATAAGACGTTTGAGTTTCTGCAACACTCCTATTAATGGAAATTAAATCAGAGGTGTCTGAGTTTATTGCCTCTTGCACCCAATGTGCCCAACAGAAAACATCTAGACAAGTTCCTGCTGGAGACCTGGTGCCTCTTCCAATTCCAACCCATCCACAGGCCCATCTGTCCATGGATTTTGTGATGGACTTGCGGGTTTCCAATGGTTACACCACCATTTGGGTGGTGGTTGATAATTTTTCAAAGATGGTCTATTATGTTCCACTCACAAAACTACCCTCCACTTCTGAACTGGCTCAGTTGTTTGTACACTATATATTTCGTTTGTACGGACTTCCAACTTAAATTGTATCATACCATGGGGTACAGTTCGAGGCTAAATATAGGAGAGCTCTCTGTTCTACTCTGCAAGTCAAATACAATTTCTCTACAGCCTATCATCCTCAAAGTAACAGATCCACAGAGAGTGTGAACCAGGACCTGGAGACCTTTTTAAGGATTTACATGTCATCCTCCCAAGATAACTGGTCTGACTCTGTTCCTTGGGCAGAATTCACGCACAACTCCTGTTACCACTCATCATCTGGTCAGTCACCATGCTATGTGGTTTATGGTCTCCATCCTAGAGTTCCTGTATTTAAAGACCTGCCAGTCTATGATGTTCCTTCAGTTCAATCTACTTTATGGAAATTTTACAGAGAATAGCCAAGGTCAGAACCAGATTTAAAACACAGTACCAGGGGTCAGACGTAATCGGAGTCACAAACAAGCCAAGGTCAGGAACAAGTAACAAGATAATCACAGGAACACTAGAGTAAGGTAATAGAGCCTATACTCTGGCATCTGTCTGTTGCCAGAGACTCTCTCTTATAGGGAGGAGTTCAATTCTCTTGTCAAAGTGATTTCACATTTGGTGCACCTGTCTCTTTAAGTCTTCCTGCAGGTTGGCGTGCGCACCACTAGAGGAGCCACGGCTGCCTGCACTTTGCAGCTTCACCATGAGGAGGACTGGGAGAGGACACATCTGCACCTGGCGCTGGGGATTCCCTGCCCGCTGCTCACTGCTGGCCAGAATTCCAGTGCTGCTGAACCCGGTAAGTAATAGCCGGTGTCTGGCGCACTGTACATATAGCAGGACAAACAGGGTGGCAATCCAGGACTTCAAGAAAACTTATAAAGGCAGTTTGATATAGCAACTTTTTGGTTTTAATCAAAAACCTGATGACGGTTTTTGATTAAAACCAAAATGTTGCTATGTTAGCCTGTCTTAATGAGTCTTTTGAAGTCCTGGAATGCCAGCGTGCCTGTCCTGCTACATACCACTTTTTGGTTGTGCACTTGGGGCTGCTGAGTATTGGTTAGGTGAGTGCCTGCTATGTGCTGAAAAAGTATATAACAGTACAAGGCCCAGTAGCAGATCACCCTCTGGCGCTGTCACACTGACTCACCTCTGCACAGGTGGACACACCAGGTTAGTTAGAGGAGACCAGTCCAGATAATGTCTCCAGGCAGAGGGCAGGGGGAAATTACTGAAACTACACCTCCAGGGCTTCGGGAGAAGTGGGCTGCACCAATGAGACACAGCAGCAGGGGGTAACAGAAAGGGGGCAAAAATGTGTCAACAGGAAGAGGCAGCTGCACATCTTACAACTTCTATCCTTCACAGTGAAACTCCTGCTGTGCACATCTTACAACTTCTATCCTTGACACCAAAACTCCTGCTGCCTCTGTGTGTGATGCCGATCTCCCAGAGTGATGCCACTGTGCTGAGCTGCCTGGGTCTGCCTACAGGGAGCATGTTTCCATCCGGCTGTGAGTAGCAGTGAGTGCTCCCTCCCTGATGTACATTTCTTTTGCCATCTACAAGAATTTCACGCAGCTGGACCCCCTTGTGTACCGTACAGTACACCAGCCAATGGGATCCTCCCGCACTTCCTGGAGACCAGACAGCCCACTACAGAGCATCCTGCAGGACCAGGAGGGGAAACATGGTGTTCTATGTAGATAATAGTTTCAGACAGTTTGTGAGATGAAGCCACCTGCTGACTGAGCCCTCAGGTATGAAACACAGGGTGGCTGTGTGTGCTGTATGTAAGTTGTGAGTGACAGCTCTCTTTGGGAAGAAAATGTAAACTATGGTCAAGGCGGGTCCAGGAAGAATGCTGCTTCCAAGGACACACTAGGTCAGAAAAATGAGGAGACTGCTCCGGATCTTGTCTCTGGGTGGAGGCAGCGAATGGCAGGGGGATACCTTGACAAAGGCTGTGTGCTGAAACGCATTGGATATCTGTGGAAGCCACCATAACTTACCTTTTGAAAGGTACCTGTCAGTCTACAGGGAAGGTGAACTGCTTGGGGTAGCATTATTAACCCCTCATGTTTATACACTGTGCCTTTCTGAAAAGTTTAATTTTGGTACAGTACGCTGCCATCTTGCATTCTTTTATATATTTTTAATTACATGTGTACTTTATTAAATGTGACAGTATTTCACGTTGGAAGATTCCATGTTTTTTATTAATTGAGGTGCTGTCTGACACTGAAAGGGTGTTTTCAGGAGTGTGCTGAAATAAGTAAATTAATTTAAGGACATTTTTTAGAAACCAGTTTTCACTGCATTTGGAATTTATTTATCAACTATAACACTGCTCGGGAGAAGAGTTTTTCAGAAACTAACATTTCCGGGATTCACTACTGACATAGATATATATATATATATATATATATATATATATATATATATTTATGCACAGTGGTCTACTTATTGACACATCTTTATACCTCAGAAGAGGAGTGCTTATTTTTCCTATTGTTTTTAGGAAATGCCCAGATATCCCAGCAGCAGTACCACTGCTCAAGCTCCGGCAGAGACTGATCTCCAAGTGTTAGACTGAAACTGAAACTATGGTGAGGGCAGGTCTGGGAAGATGGCGGCATCCGACAGCCTCATGTGTCCCCCTCACCTTCCACTGTCATATAAATATATAATATACCATGTACATGTCCTAACACTTCACATATTATGTATATCATATATGTTATCCACACCTCCTAATATATCCAATACATGTCCTGTCACCTCATATATATGTCAAATACACCTCCCAATATATCCTATACATGGCCTATCACCTCATATATATGTCATATACACCTGCTAATATATCCTATACATGTCCTGTCTCCTCATATGGTACATAGGAGAGACCAGCACTGGGCACTGTCATATGTGCCCCCCTGTTCCATGGCAGTGCTGCCCCTTTACTATGTGTAATATAACTACACATCAATGCCGTCCTCATTTTACACATGGTGCTGTATATATAAGCAGCAGCAGCAGGTCACCCATGCTACTGGCGGCTCAGTCACTGGTACCCACCTGTAGCTGGTGGTGGTGTCCAGGGATTTTCTCCTCCAGCAGCGCAGCAACAAAGGATGGGATGGGGGCATTGAGCTAGTTGTCATTGTCAGTGTCCTGGGTGCTATGGGTACTGTAGTTCTGCAAAGGACGTGTTACTCAGTTGAAGCCATTACAAAGCAGCATGCAAGGAACTACAACTCCCAAGGACATGATTACAACTCCCAACTGACTGATATGACATGAGATTATACTGGAGTACATGAGTAAGATATTTGGTTTAAACTAGAGTAAATTAGGATTATAATAGAGGCACACATGATTGATATGGTTAATAAATTTTAAAAAAGCAATGAAATTCCATAGACAAAAACCTTACGGTTTTACATGTACCATAAAGGCTTCATTAGACATGATCTGAAATTTCACAAAAACGACTGAATTTCTGCAATTCCGATCATTAGGGCTGATGCCTTTATGTACGTGTTCCTTGTGCAATACAGTTATGGTTTGCCATCACACCCTGTGGATTCAGCACTTTCACAGAGTGAGATTGCTGTCACTCACAAATTGGTGGAGCTGCTAATTCACAGAATTGTGTGCTCATTGGAATACACACATGCAGTCTATGCAACTAAGGTCTGAGCAGAAGATAGAGCTGAACAGATGGGCTAAGAGTGGGGTGGATGGGGGAAGAGATAGAGTGATGTGGATGGGGGATACAGAAAGGCATGAAGAGGAGATAGGTTAAGCAGCATAGATGGAGGGGAGCCAAAGTGATACAAGATATACATAGGTACATGCATATATATAGATATGTACAGATGCACACATACATAGGTACATGCATACATATACCAGTTTTATATATATATATATATATATATATATATATATATATCACACACATATACAAAAACCAGGTGCACATAAACATAGGTACATGCCACGGTCGTACAATGGAATGTATGTCTGGCCAATGGGATCAGGAGAGGAGAGCTGAGGGGCAGGGCAGACATAGAGGCAGAGCTAAGAGAGGAAAGCAAGAAGCATCAGGTAGGGTACCCAAGGGGGGGCAACCTGCATATGATAGGGTTTTCCAGTGTTCCTAACTTCCTCATGATGGGGCAGGTGCCAATGATCTTAGTCCTGGAGAGTCGCCACCACCGTTAGTGGGTGGCGGGGCCTATGGTCAGGGGGCAGACCCTTGAATGAATATTGGTAGGCTGCTGTAGCAGGAAAAAAAATCCTGTCTACTGCAGCACAGTTATTACTAACCCTGTGGGCCGTATTTGATGGGCGGCATGGAGCTGCAGCTCCACCCATCCCATGGGTAATCCAGCCATTGTGGGGCAGGGAAAATGGCAGCTGCGGGGGTGGCTGCAGATTGGACCCGCAACTACTGCCAATGCCATGGAGATGAAGAATGTCTATAAGAAATATTCTTAATTTTTTTTGTCAGGGGAACTCAGTGGTGGCCTCCACAGGCTGGCACTCTAGGCAGCTGCCTAAAGCTGCCTAATGGTAGCGTAAGCCATGCTGCCAGCTTGAGTCAGGTAATTCCCCTCATTATACTGTTGGAAAAGCAGCTTGAGAAACTGAAGGAGGAGCTGAAACAAAGTGATTTCGCTAAGTATGTTAGACTTGTACTGTAGATCAAGTCCTTTATTCACTTCACCAAGATCCAAGGGTTGTCAGGATCTTCCAATCAAAGCAATACATTTTGGCGACCATGCTTGATACTAGGTTTAAATGGACACAGATATGAAGAGATGCAAAGAGCTGTTGGTAAGCAAAATTGTCATCAAAAGTGGCACGTGATGCAGCAATGGCTCCAGCAAGTGCGGCTGCCAGAAAAAAACTAACCTTTCCCAAAACACCCACTGGTGATGCAGATGAGTCAATTTTTGACATCTGGTCGGGTCTAAAAGAATTGCCTACCATTAATGAGACCTTTACTGTGACCCCATCTGATATGGTCACTATTCAAAAAATTGTTAAGGACTATTTTAATGATAGTATCCAAATAGGCATGTCAGACAGGCCATTTGACTACTGGCAGGAAAAAAAAGGCAATTTGGAGGCCCTTGCACAAACTGGCTTTGCTTTACTCGAGCTGCCCACCCTCCAGTGTGTACTCTGAAAGAGTTTTTAGCACAGCTGGGAACCTTGTCAGTGAGCAGTGTAGGAGGATACTTCCTCAAAATCTGGAAAAGATGATGTTCATCAAAATTAACTACAAATTCCATGAGGAAGACCTTTACTACCAATTACATCCGAAAATTACTGAGTCACCTAAGGCTGTAACGGTGGCTTCCAACAGGGATTAATTAATATTGTGTGAAGATGATGTACATACTGATGAGGGGGTGGAATCGGATGATGGTGACAACATCTTTCCTCTATAAAGACAGTTTGTGCATGGAGAGATCATTGCCAGCAATATCAGCTGCCCACTGGTAGCTTTTTTTGTGGGGGCCCAAACAAACCAATCGCTTCAGCCACAGTTGGCAGCCCTGTTGCTGAAGTGATTGGTTTGTTAAACTGTGCATGTCCTATTTAATATATACAACATAAGGGTGGGTGGAAAAGACCAAGGACAATTCCATATTGCACCTATTTTCTTTGCATTATGTTAATTTTGGGGCTTTGCTGCCTGACATTTTTAATTTTATAGTTTATTAAACTGCCTTCCTGTCTGCCACTGCAGTGGCATTCTCTTTCCTAGATTTGACATGTTGAAAGTTGAACTGCCACAACTGCTGCAACCTTTGACAAGCAGTTGCAGAATGCCAAAAATGTGCAGAAATGTTTATGGCCACAGACAGCATTTCCTGCATGCCCCTTTCATTTAAAAAAATATTCTTAACCACCAAGTTGGTTTTGTGGGCAAAACATGTGTTATATATTGTTCACCCATTCTCTTCCCTCCTCCCTCATAAATTTGCTTTGGAATCAAAACATTCAATAAAATTTACTACCATTCAACCCTTTATTTCCCTGCCTTCAACTAAATACATACTCCATCTCCCTCAGGCCTCTTGATTAATGAAAACATATGTTTCCTTATACGCCATGTTGGAAGTTGAACTACCACGTGTTTGTGACGCCCACTGCTGCAGCTTAACTTAGTCAGCCAGCTAGCTTGGTGCAAATTTTGGCCTAAACTGGATGAAAACAATATTGTGAGCTGTGCGGTGGTCAAAATTTACTGGAAATGTGTGGAAATTAATGTTATTGAGGTTAGTAATAGTGTAGGAACAAAAAAAGCCAAAATTATGTGATTTTAACAGTTTTTATCAATTTTAGAAAAAAAAAATATAGATCCAAAACCAAAACACGCATGGGCAGTTTGGGCAAACCAACAAGAAGGAGATCCAAAACCAAAACACAGGGGTCGGCGCACATCCCTAATACTTACAGTATCCATAATGATGCATCCACACCTTTTGCCTTTTGAAGGTCATCACTGTAAACACACATTTGCATCTGTCTTATCCAGGGTGAAAGAAATCCATCTGAAATCAGACAGTTCTCTGCATGCACTCACTTCTGAATAGTCTGCTACTCCTTGCAACAGCACCTTTTTGTGTACACTCTGTGTGATTTATGTGCCATAGGGTTATATGCAAAGTTTGCACAGTTGCAAAAAATCATAAACTAAAGTCAACATTAGCATTGATACGGATTGCTCTTAGTCTTTGTGGGAATGCACAGCTGCCAAAAAGTTTTTCCCAATCAGCCACAAGTGGAGTGCAATGTAAAACAGTAGAAGTCATAAGTCATAGGAGCTTGGAGAATAGTCCCAGCCATGTAGAGGGGACAAGATAACCAAATGTAATTCAATCCATACTTAGCTGTACTTCCTCTGCATCAAGGTGCAGATAAAACACAGGTGTGGACAGTGTATTGAGGCACATGTGTGTGTATAAACTAGAGATATATGCAGTCCCCCATGTTTTGGTTCTAAATTATAGTCGTGTTTTGGTTTTGGCAAAACCACTCTCAAGTGTTTCTGTTTGGTTTCGGTTTTTGTTCTGGTGTTGGGTTTCTTTAAAACAATTATAAAAAACAGCTAAAATCATGTAACTTGAACCTAGTTTTGTTCAAATAGTATTATTAAGATCAATAAAATTAATTTCAAGTCATTTCCAGTCAATTTTGACCATCTCCCAGCAGCAGAAATCATGAGGGAGTTCAAGTTCAGTACTTGGAGTCCGTTCTCGGTTTTTGTCAGAACTCCAAAGTGATCCGAGCCTGGACTTGGTTCAACTTGGAACCCTAAAGTTTTGATGTGTTTGGTTATCAGCAAAACTGAACCACTCATCTCTAGTCTAAACCCCAGGTATATGCAGGGCCGGTGTCACAATCCATTGAAAGTGATCCTCTGTGGAGGACGGTGAGCTGGGGGGTTCAGGTGACCATCGAAGTGACTGTGGCTAGGTCTCCTATTTGCGGCCGAACCCAGGTTTGGCTAGACCTGCCCAGAGGCACGGAGTCTAACTCACTTGGTGGTTTTCTCCAGTGACCCCTCCAATTGGGATTTGGTTTTCCGCTGCACCAAGTGAGCAGGTCACGGCCCTCTGGACAGGTACCTGGGAATGGTAGAAGACCGGAACTATATTATGTTAAGTTATTGCTAGAACACTGGAGATACACTGGAACACAATTAGAAATCCTGATCACAGGCTTGCATGAGATTACTGAGAATGTACTAAGAATCACTAAGAAATCCAGGAGCTGACTAGCTAAGCAGCTCAGGGAGATGTATACACAGGCAGGTACTGGAGTTTGCTAAATATGCAGGAAAACACAACATATACTAGGGATTGCACATACAAGAGAAGAGTGGACTCACGGAATATATTGGGAATGCTATAAATGTGGTACTGGACAAAGGCCAAATACTGGGAGAGCTAGAAATGCTGGTACTGGGCAAAGGCAAAATACTGGGAGAGCTAGAAATGCTGGTACTGGGCAAAGCCAAAATATTGGGAATAATTATATATGCAGGTGCAGATTGCACAGACAAGACATATAGAGAAGATAGACATACACTCGGAGAGTGCTAACTGCAAGTACAGATTTGCACTGACAAGACACAGAGCAAATTGACACAGACATGTGCTGGGGGGTCCAGCTGTGAGCTAATTAATACCAGTAAGTAATCTGACACTTCAGTGATACAGGGTAATAGCCACAGGAAAGCTGCAATAGAATAGCAGCACATATACAAGACACACAGGGAAGGGACATGAAACACTGAAGTACTGTGAGAAAGCTAAAGTCTCAGAGTAAGGTTTAGCATGGAAGCTAATACAGGAAACTGGGAAATTGTGAGCAGGCTGAAGCAACACACTGAAGGATTTAGCACAAAGCAACAGTGGGAGTAACACAGGCACTTGGAATAACGAAGTTGAACAGCGTCTTCCTGGAGTTCTGGAGGCGGATTTATACCATGGGGTAACAGATTGCTGGAGCACAGCATCAGCTGACTGAAATCATGCTACCATAGGTTAGGAGTACTGTCACATGAGAGAAACTGTCATGGCGGCGCCCATGATGGGAACTCCGATCCCTAGCACACACAGCCGACCATGGAAGCTCGCAAAAAGCACCTAAGGCAGAATACTCAGCCCCACATCCATCACAGCACCAGACGTCTGACCGCAAGGAAGTCAGGGGAAGCCGGCAAGGAGGTGAGAGAGGCCAATCCTAGGCTGAACCCTGACAGTACCCCCTTCTTTTAGGGTGGGCACCGAACACCCATAAAGGCTCAACTGGAACTCCTCAGAAGGACACAAAAAATATACTTGAAAAACACAGGAAACTCAAAAATCCGACTTGAAAACATCAACAACAAAAAAAAATCTTGCTTGAAGACACAATAAGAACTGGGTTCCAGCAGACTAGAAAAAATAACATTTCAGATATCCTCCCAACTTTCGTATCTGTTTTTAGAGACTGGAAGTACTGGAATACTACATAAGGAGGCTTGTTCAAGAAGTAACTGTTTGCTGAAATAAATGTCCACCAATTCAAAAAATTTATCCTCATTAATGACTTTGACCCCCAAATCTTTTACTTTTGCTCGCCTGGATCTCCCACCATCACGGCCCAACATAAGATAATTGATTTTACTGCTGAGTTTCTCAAAAACTTTGCCTCCATAAGTTTCTATTAAAGATTTGGCTTCATTATTCTCAAGAGATTCTAAGACTCCCGAGATTACAAAAGACAAGTCCTTCAGGCAATTATCTGTTCCCAAAAAATTTTGCTCAGAGATAAGGTCTTTAGTTGAAGAACTGGTTTTATCCACAGAGGAAGGTAGGAGAACTGGTTGTGAGCATGAAATTTCTTTGGTCTTTGATTTAAGGCTTTTCCCTTTTGGAATTGAAGATACCTCAGACACTCTAGTTGAGCATACTGGAATGGACAAAACACAGTTAGGAGTGGACATGGAATTATACTGGAGATCCATCGATTGATAAACAGGAGATGTAATTGGCATTAATTGATGTTCTTTATCTGCACCAGAATTAAAAAATTTGTTATTCTCAGGGATTATATGGTCAGTACCTGCTACGTCATTGGATGAAGAATACATTAATTCAAACAATTGGTCCTCATCGATGACCTTGACACCAAGATTTTCTGCCACTTTCTGTTTAGAGTTATCACCGTTGGGGCTCATGATGAGGTAATTGGTTTCTTTACTAAGATTTTCCACAACTCTACCTCCAACTGCCTCAACTAGAGACTTGAGTCCTTTATTCCCCAGAAGCCCAGGGACCTCTGAGATCACAAAAGTCAAAATTTTCAAGTGATCAATCTCCTGGGAAGTCTGTTCAAAAATGATAGACTCCGATTCGAAAGAGTGTGAAGCTTGTGAAGATCCCCTGAACATAGGAACAGAAGAATTTATAACTGGGATGGACAAATTAGCGGAAGTTGTTCTTTGAAGTATACTACCCGAAATCCCCTCCTGGGGAATGACACTGGGAACCCCATCCTGGAGAGAGGCACTTGAAATCCTCTCCTGGGGTATAACGCTGGGAATCCCATCTTGAGGTATAACACTTGGAACCCCATCCTGGGGTGAGACACTTGAGGTCCCATCTTGGAGAATAACACTTGAAATTCCCCCTTGGGGCACAACACTGGGAACCCCATCCTGGGGTGAGACACTTGAAATCCCCTCCTGGGGTGAGGAAACTGAAACCCCCTCTTGGGGTGCGAAGCTTGAAACTCCCTCCTGGGGTGAAGAACTTGAAATAAGGACTTTCTCTTGAAATGCAACACTTGAAATCCCCTCCTGGGGTATAACACTGGAAACCCCATCCTGAGGTGGGATACTTGGACCCTTGTCCTGGGGTGAAGAACTTGAAACAAGAACTTTCTCTTGAAACGTAACACTGGAAATACCCTCCTGGGGTATTACACTGGGAACCCCATCCTGGGGTGAGACACTTGAAGTCCCCTCTAGGGGAAGGACACTAGGAACCCTCTCTCTGGGTAAGAGGCTTGAAACCCCCTCCTGGGGTAATGAACTTGAAATGAGGATTTCTTCTTGGGGCGTGACACTTGAAATCCCTTCTTGGGGTATAACACTAGAAACACCATCCTGGGGGATAGCATTTGAGGCCCCTTCCTGGGAAACAAGATTTGAAACCTTCTTTTGGGGTGAGAAACTCAAGGCCCCCTCCTGGAGTACAGAACTTGACACTCCCTGTTGGAGTATGGGACCTAAAACCCCCTTCTGGGGAGGCTGACTTGGCCTTTCCTTTCGGGGTACGCAATATGAAACCCCCTTTTGGGATGCAAGAACACAGACTACCTCCTGGGGTGAGTGGCTCAGAACCCCCTCTTGAGGTATGGAACTTGAGACCTTTTCTTGGGGAGTAACACTTGAAATTACGGTCCGCTCCTGGGGCATAACACTCGAAACGAAGGCCTCCCCTTGAGGCATGAAACTCAAAATGAAGGCCCTCTCCTGGGGCGTGAAACTCAAAACGAAAGCCTCCTCTTGAGGCGTGTAACTCGAAACGAAGGCCCCCTCCTGGGGCATGAAACTTGAAATGAAAGCCCCCTCTTGGGGTACAATACTTGTAACCCCCTTCTGGGGTGAGAGTATTGAAACCCCCTCCTGGGGCATGAAACTTGAAACGAAGGCCCCCTTCTGGGGCGTGGAACTTGAGAACCCCTCTTGGGGTGCGAAACTTGAGACCCCCTGCTGGGGTGCGAGACTTGAGACCTCCTGCTGGGGTGCCAGACTTGGGACCCCCTGCTGGGGTAAGGAAGTTGAGACCCCTCCTGGGGCTACTGATTGGAGTCCTGTATTGGGAAAAGCAGAATCCGGACTTGGACCGGAACAGGCAGAATCCGGGCTGGGACTGATGGAAATGGAATCCGGGCCATGACCAGTAGAAGTGGAATGAGTAGTGTCCCTGACTTTAGAAGGTTGAAATATCCTCCCAATATTTCTTAGACGAGGGTTGAAGCATCTTGTAGCAGGGTCTCAATCAAAAACTTGAACTTTCTTTTGCTTAGTGGACATCACCTCCTTATCTGTATCTGAAGAAATGGGAATCACTGATGGATGATGGGGAGAACTGTAAATGCAGACATTAGGAGTCACAAACTTGTCACCACTTCTCAGTGGGCGCAGAGTACAGCAAAGTGATCGTCATAACCGCAATTTAAACACAGATGAAGTTCCCGGCGTCGCTGACGTTCAACCTCAGTAAGTTTAGGGTGCAGGAAACTTTGATGCTTTACTTTAGTTTGCTTGGAAAAGCTGTTAGTCAAGTCAGGAGTAGCACTAGAAAGCTTGGAAATAACTTGAAAAATTTTGGGATGGAGATTTTGTAGTTGTTCTAGAAGCCAGTAGAAACTCTTGAAAGGTTCAGGGTCATGAATATCAGGAAATTGGGGAATCAGAGGACACTTGAGAGGTTCACTAGCTTGCACAGAAAATTTTTCATCTGTAGGGGTAATTGAAACTTCTGAACGAAACTGTGGAGAATTCACTGGCGGAACTTGTGGTCTGTCTGGGGACAAAGCAGCTAGAACTGAATGAATAACCGTCATTTGACTAGAGAATTCTTGCAGCTGCTGTCTGATGGATTGCAAAGCTGTCTCCTGTGCAGACACACGAGAGAGTAAATCCTGAAAACCTGCTTCAACCTGGATCCCGGCGGCTTGCATATTAGGCTGTTCAAACTGTCACAATCCATTGAAAGTGATTCTCTGTGGAGGACGGTGAGCCGGGGGGTTCAGGTGACTATCGGAGTGACTGTGGCTAGGTCACCTATTTGCGGCCGAACCAAGGTTTGGCTAGACCTGCCGAGAGGCACGGAGCCTAACTCACTTGGTGGTTTTCTCCAGTGACCCCTCCAATTGGGATTTGGTTTTCCGCTGCACCAAGTGAGCAGGTCACGGCCCTCTGGACAGGTACCTGGGAATGGCAGAAGACCGGAACTATATTACATTAAGTTATTGCTAGAACACTGGAGATACACTGGAACACAATTAGAAATCCTGATCACAGGTTTGCATGAGATTACTGAGAATGTACTAAGAATCACTAAGAAATCCAGGAGCTGACTAGCTCAGCACCTCAGGGAGATGTGGACACAGGCAGGTACTGGAGTTTGCTAAATATGCAGGAAAACACAACATATACTAGGGATTGCACATACAAGAGTAGAGTGGACTCAAGGAATATATTGGGAATGCTATAAATGTGGTACTGGACAAAGGCCAATACTGGGAGAGCTAGAAATGCTGGTACTGGGCAAAGGCAAAATACTGGGAGAGCTAGAAATGCTGGTACTGGGCAAAGGCAAAATACTGGGTATATTTATATATGCAGGTGCAGATTGCACAGACATGACATATAGAGAAGATAGGCATACACTCGGAGAGTGCTAACTGCAAGTGCAGATTTACACTGACAAGACACAGAGCAGATTGACACAGACATGTGCTGGGGGGTCCAGCTGTGAGCTAATTAATACCAGTAAGTAATCTGACACTTCAGTGATACAGGATAATAGCCACAGGAAAGCTGCAATAGAATAGCAGCACATATACAAAGACACACAGGGAAGGGACATGAAACACTGAAGTACTGTGAGAAAGCTAAAGTCTCAGAGTAAGGTTTAGCATGGAAGCTAAATCAGGAAACTGGGAAACTGTGAGCAGGCTGAAGCAACACGCTGAAGGATTTAGCACAAAGCAACAGTGGGAGTAACACAGGCACTTGGAATAACGAATTTGAACAGCATCTTCCTGGAGTTCTGGAGGCGGATTTATAGCATGGGGTAGCAGATTACTGGAGCACAGCATCAGCTGACTGAAATCATGCTACCATAGGTTAGGAGTACTGTCACATGAGAGGAACTGTCATGGCGGCGCCCATGATGGGAACTCTGATCCCCAGCACACACAGCCGACCATGGAAGCTCGCAAAAAGCACCTAAGGCAGAATACTCAGCCCCATATCCATCACTACACCAGACCTCTGACCGCAAGGAAGTCAGGGGAAGCCGGCAAGGAGGTGAGAGAGGCCGATCCTAGGCTGAACCCTGTTAGCCGGATTAACAATGGGGCAGATGGAGCACCATCTCCAGGTATCCACATAAAAATAGGCCCATCATCAGCATGATGATGACCAGCTGCCTAGCTGGTCACAGAGTCAGCAATAAATTATAAGTATTAAAATAGTTTTTCTAGTTTTCACACAAAATGATGCATTTTTTCTATTTTTATGTACGAGTTATTTAGTGAGACAATGGAACTGATAGTGTATGGGGTGTACACCCAAGTGGCTCTGGACACACCTACACAGCACTGGTTACAGCTGCTCCCTTTCTCAGTATAGGTCCTTAAACATTTTCAGCCCCAGGCCCATGTGGCCCTTTATCCGGCCCTGGGAATATGTATGTATGTGGTTAGTCATATCATAATTCTATGTTCTGTATTTTCAGGTGGGAACCTTTTTCATTCAGGGGCATTGGTCAGGAATATTTGCATCTAGACAACTTGGCAACAAGCGACTATTTGGCACTTTCCTAGAAAATTAGTTTATGCCACTGGCTGTTAATGTAGGAAAATAAAGTAGCTTAACCATTGAAGGTATATTCATTTTAATAATTAAAAAAATGTGTGTTAAAGAGAGAAAGGTGATGGATGGACTTAAAATGGAATAGTGCCACCAACTGTTGCCGACCCCCTTGTGGGTACAGTAGCTCCCAGTGCTGGAATCTCCCAATAACAAACTCTGCTCATGCATACAAATTGCCAATTACACCGTTTTTTCGACAATTATTAAAAATATAACTGTGTTTCTTTAAGACATACAACTAGATTCATGTGGCAATGTAAGTAATGAGACATATGGTTCCATTTGTTTTCCAAACATCCCAATTAAGAGATGGGAAATGGCTCTGATGGCGTTAATGATGAAGACGTATGCAGGGTTTAATGTGGTTTGCCTGTTCAGCTGTGAAATCAAATTTAGTGATATTAGACAGGACATAGGAAAATGTAATAGGAGCATATGGAAATATATTTACCATGACTAATAAATTCCACAGAATAAAAAAGAGAGAAAAGAAGAGAGGATCCGTTTCACATAAAAAGAGGAATAAAAGAATAAAGTTATGCATGATTAAACATTGAAAATGAAAACTAAACCACCACAGGGTAACAATATATTCTGCTTGGCGTTATAGACATTGTATGCTATTGTGCAGCTCCAACCCAGCTTTCTGGAGATTGTATCCTATTGTATAATTATCCAACTGGAATTTTCTCTTTCTCCTAGGGCTACCGCTACCATTAGCCAAACCTAGGTGGTTGCCTAAGACCCTAATGGTAAGAGGTGCCTAAAACACTGAGGACCTAATAAGGAGATGAAGTAATGTAAGCAAGAGCAAGTAACTGTGTACCTGGCCACACCATGTTGCAAGGCACGTGGTGCATATACATTTTTTTATTTTCATTGCATGCAGGGTAAACACATGTAGATTTTATTTTGGACATGCCCCTCCAAAATCTAAATCTCTCAGCACATTTTAAATTTGCCTCACCTGCAGTGCAACATGGTTTTGCCAAGGTGCACAGTTACAGTACTTGTTCTTTTTTGCTTTACTCCCAACTTAGAATCAGGCACTGAATTTGTGACATAGAGTCGGATGCTATGACTGCGGTAGCAGCGATTTTTTTCAGCTGAGGATTTGTGAAAATATGCTAATGAACAATGGACGGGACTTGTACTGAGACGCCCACTGGAGCCATCGCAGGTGTCCACAATGGCATATACATACATAGCATCAGACGCAAATGAGGCAAACATGGACTCCTTGAGTGAGTTTGTGGTCACTAAGAATGGCCACCGTAGCTGAGATGCCGGAGCCCGTATCCTGTATACATGATCACAGATGCAGAATGTGACACTTCCGCAGAACGGTCGAGACACGCCTGCATTTTTAGACAATACTCCCCATTGCCTCCCCCAAATGCTCCTTGCCTGTCAATCACACTGTGAATAAAGACTTGCAGCCTGCGACTATGGTAATGTACCTCAACACACAGTGTGACTCAGATACATGCGCAGTGGCAAAAAATCACTCCATTTCGAATACATCGTCATTGCATACAACTCTAAATCATGCCCATAATGACCATGCAGCGCCTACACACAGAATGGCAGCTACTGACTTGAAGAATAAGTATCCAGAGGCCTCTGACATGTGATGCTACTGGCCACTTCTCCTCCATATCAATGTTACACTAGAAGTCAGGTGCTCCACTAAGGTAAGCAATGGGGGTTGGGATGCCATTTCTGATTGAAGAAGGGTCATTGGCTAGTGTGTACCTAGGGATAGTTCTAACATAGGTGCTGGGTGCATTGAAACATATGTTAAATTGAAATGACAAAGCTGCCACCAGATTACACCAGGCTTGTCTCAGGGGATATGTGTGGCTAGCCTGTGTCCCACAGATTTGGGCTTTATAATAATAACTTGTTTTATTTATAAAACATAGATTACATGAAGAAATCTTGCCATGCATATGGAGCGTTATTTTTTCCATTTGGGCAATATACTAGGTAAAAGATTTCAGGGAAGAAATGCAGAGAAGTTTCCAGGCCTAGGCTATTATATAATAGTACACATTTCTCAAAGACAGCGCTAAATTATAATATGTATTTAAAAATTTAAAAATAACACATAAAAAAATACCATCATTGCAAAACATCAAATGTTAAAACAATTTTCAAAACATATATAATTATTATTATTATTATTATTACCAGTTATTTATATAGCGCACACATATTCCGCAGCGCTTTACAGAGATAAGATAGACTCTCTTAGTAGCATTTTTAGGAGTACAAAAAAATAATGTATCAGTATTATATCAATTCATCGCATCACTTGCAGCTGCTGTAATCTGCGGCTGAAAAAAAGCATAGGAAAATTCCAATATTGTTGAAAAAAGAAGAATCCTTACTCCTGATAATATATTGCGATTAGTAAAGTTGCTCCTTGGCTAAGTTAAGTTTGTAATCAAGATACCTGCACAGTCTCAATTTTTATGTTAGTGGCCAGCACTTACCTCTGCCTCCCCCACCCTGTGATCACTTTTTTTGATAAGTGATCATTGAGAGTTTTAAAAAATTACGTATTAATATCTGTGTGCATAAATTTATTTTTGTATATTATACAATGGGCAGCATCAAGAATGTGGGAGGCCAATTTAGCTGAATGGACTTCAATGCCTTGAAATTAGAGACAAAAATGGAAGGAGCACAGGTCCTTTTGAGCAGAGCATGGAAGAGGAGAGGTGAAGAGGTCCGAGATTCTGTCCCAAAAGGGGAAAATCTTGAAACATGACCATAAAATGTGGAAACGTTTTCCTACAGTATGTAACCACATGCACATGAGCAGGAAGAATAGGTAGATTGGTACAGTTTGGTTAAATTGTTGGGAGTGTGGTACCATCTATAATATATCTTATATACTGTATATTATAGTTGATCAGCGTGGCTATTGAACTGGAGGCCACCTTTTCTCTGGTTTCTCAATAATACTCATTTAATAGATGTTCCAGATCCCACTATCACTCACCCTCCAGGTTGTAGTACACATTATACCAGGCAAATCAGGCAAAGCTTCTCGAATTGAGAAATAGGAGGTGAGAATCTGTGCATCAGGAGAGGTCCTACAAATTGCCTTGATTGTAGATATTTATAAAAGTTTGGATTGAGATTCTCAGTATGCAGGATGCAAGTCCTCACAAAGAGGAGAGTTCTTTGGTTTAACCTACAAGCTGGATTACCAAGGCAATCCAGGCCTGGAGAGATGTCAGGATTGTTCCAAAAAGGAATGATAGCAAGGAGGGAGTAGGTTACAGAAGGTTACAAGGCTCCCAGATCCACGATTAGAACTTCACAGGGATGGAGGGCTATAATCAAGCCAGGCATGTTCACCAGAAGTAGCTCTCAGATACCAGAGAGAGACGGTAGCAAAATATAACTATATACAACATCAGCTCAGAATAAAGAGTAACCCCTTTGTTAGTGAGCTTAAGGAGAGATAATTTGATTCTGGGAAACTTGCTATTCCAGATAAATCTTGACAGGGAAGATAAAGTTATTTTAAAACCACTGACATTTGAAAACTTGGTTTATTTAAAGAACAATCTACCATAGTCATCCTTGTTACATAGAGATTTGCATGCAATGGTATGGAAAAGCTGTAACTGGCTGTAACCGCTTGATGTACAGTAAATGGCACGCTGATAAGAAGCCTTATGGCATTTCACCTTTCATAAGTATGTCCCTTAGTCCTTGGAAATAGTGGAAGGGAAAGAGGACATATTTATTGTCACATGCAACAAGAGACGGAGTGCTGCAGTGATGAACTTTAAGAAAATGAATCCTAACTGTTGGTAGCTATCGGTAAAAACAGAGCCAAAATCCAAATCAGATGTTTTTTATGGTACACAGGAAAGCAAGCTGGGTTGCAACATATGGTCAAAGGGTTAAGCAGAGCATTATTAAGGAATAAAGACAGGGGTATCAGAGCAGGAAGGGTAGTCAAGTAGAGCCAAGGTCAAATCCAGGAAATTCAAAAGCCAACAAGAACAGAAGTAGCTAGATTAAGGGTTTGACACAATAATCAGGCCTTATATACTCACAGCCGTACAGAGGTTCGGCTGTGGTTAGGTAGTTTCTGTACAGCCATATTAATGCAGAGACTTCAAGGATGCCAAAATAGAAGACCTATAGGGGTATTCAATATGGGAGCGATAACATCGTTTTTGCTTATGACGTCATTATCGCAGGTTTTAGTTTTACACCGTATTCAATTTCAAAGACTTATCGCAGTTTTGAAAAGTCTTTGATAAAAAACGGTGATAACTTTTCACCATTGAATAGGTGTCGAAAAAAAGTGCAGAATTGGGGTTTAGGGGTGCGGGCTTAAAAAAAATAGCCTGCACCCCTGGGAATGACATTTAAAAAAGGACTGTGTCAAAAAAAGTTTTTAAAAAAATAGGGACTTAATTTAAAAATTGGGGTGAAAAAAAAAATGGGAAAAAAATTATTAACAATAGGGAAATAGATTCAGGGCTATTCTGCAAGTATGCGGCAGGTGTTTTCTAGAATAGATTTATAGCGGCAGGTGCACTATTGCAGAATTTTTAAAAACTTACTTTAGGGACTTAAAAATATGCTAGTACCCATTTTCATGTACCCCAAATTTGATGGGACCACTTAAAAAAACGAAAAAAATCACCTAAGTGCTCTTCTGCATCACTTCTTCAATGCTGGGAAAAAACACCTGCTGCGGCTATTTAAATCCCCGACTTTCAATTAAAGGCTAAAACGGGGGTACCCATAGTGATCCCCCATGTTTTTACAACTGTAGGGGGTCTTACAATTTTTTTAAGGAAAAATTCGTAACTTTACGCAAATCCAACTTCGGAGGCTCCCGTTTTGGTAAATTTAATATTGAATACGGGGATAAGCGGGCGCGCGCCCGATACTTTAACGCAGGTAAAAACTCTGATATGAAACGTTAACTTCGACAGTGAAGTTAATGTTTCATATTGAATACCCCTCCAAATCTACTGCAATGTGACTTGGTGTTCTGGAAAGCAGATGTACAGTTTGCAGGGTACCTGGTTCAAATACTGCTCAGCGCATCAGCCTTTTCTCTTGTATGATCATTCAAGGCCTGATCCTGAGTTGGTAGGAAAGCAAAATAAAAAACAATTTACTTTGCACTTTAGTAAAACAGTGATGCACTGCAGGTGGGTAGATGTAAAATGTGCAGAGAGATTTAGATTTGAGAGGGGTGTATACAATCTCAAATCTAAATTCATGCCTCCCAACATTATTTAATTCAAAATCGGGACCCCCACACACCAAAGGCACATGCGGGTGAAAAGGGGATATGACTTCACAGTTCCAGGAGAGCCTGGTGGCATCCCATCATCTCTGGGAGTGCTCGATTTCATCAATCTGGGGATGTGCCCAGCACTCCCAGAGATGCTGGGCTGCCTCAGGCTCTACCTGAACTGTGAACAGATGCCATGCGCAAGCACATGGCATCTATTCACCCACTGCTCTGCTAGCAGCGTTGACAGTGCTCTCCCCCAAACACCTCTGCCCCCACACACACAGGACACTTTGGCTTGCGGGTGGGACAGTTGAGAGGTATAGCATGTAAATTGTAGTGTAAAATAAAGCTGTATAGAATTTGTGGGCTACATGCAAAAGCAGCCGGTATCAAATTTTGAATAGTTTTTATTTAAAGGGAACAAAAGCCGATCGACAGGACAACAATAGTGATTACTCCCCAATATTAAAGAACAAGTTATCTTGCAATTGTTATGGACATATCTATTGCAATAGGAGAAGCATAAGAATGTTTACACTCCTGTCACTTATCCAAATTATATACTGTTATGAACTTCTGGCACTTGCTTGTTACCCACTATGAGACAATATCAATTATAAGTCATATTAGGATCACTGTAATCTTGGACAGCACAATTTTAGCATATATGGTTTCTTCTATTGTATGTTGTCACACTTATGCTTCCGATTGTGTATACAAAGGTTGAAACCAATGGTTATATTACTAGCTACTGTAAAAACAAGAAAGATCTGAGCAAACTTTTAGTTAAGGTATCTTCAGACCATACTAAAGGCAAAAATGCTGTGAAACTCCCGGGAAAATGCATTTTCGGGGTCTGACCACATTTCTCATATGTACTAAGCAACAAAATGCATTACATTCCGGAGCTTGGACCTCTTTGGGCTTCTAATCACATTTCAATCAGCTCCCTCCCAGTGTCCACCGAAGCAGTACGCATCGTTCTGCACATAAGCAGAGGGACTTCTGGGTATTAAACCCAAGAGTCCCTCTATTGCAAAGGACAGCTCTTATCGGGAGAGTTGTCCTTTGCAATTTTAAATGCATTTCTAGGTACATACCAGTGTAATTAACACCATATGTACCTGATAAGTACCGGGATGTACCGCATCATGGATGCGATGCTTAGTACATTCCGTCCACTTTTTATCGTCAAAAGATTTCAAGAACTGCAAAAACATCTAACAAGTATATATGCAATTGTCCTTACATCTGATACTGGACACTGCATGTTTAATGTCTTCATTTTTCTAATTGTATTCGGCATAACCCTTTATTGTTGGTGTCAATAAAGACTCATTCTTGTTTAATAAGCTCATTTTTGTTTTCATTTTCTACTTTTTTCTCTAACTTATCTACCTGCCTGCAGACCTGTGTACATTTTCCCTATTTACCTAAGGGAATGAGAATGAAATCTACATTTATTTCTGCAAATGTCTTTCTTTACCATAGCACCTTAGAATAAGATATGTCTCTTCGAACATGTGAATTGATGATACTGTATATTCACACTACTGCCTAGTCACTGCTTGATGATACAATGTGAGGACAATCCAACAATTTGGAAGTTTTATTCTTGATTAGCCACTGGGGATTCAAGTTACCAAAATATATCATAAACAGAAACATTGACAATATATACTGGTTTTAGCAAATACTGAATGGCAACAAAATGATTGTGTCACCTGGCTACAAAAATGGCTATTGTCAGAAATAATGTGTGAGAGCCTCATCAATTTGCAGGTGATTATCTGTCACATTATCTCATCCGGTCTCTTCCGCTGCCAATGTGAAAAAAAAACTAACATTCTTACTGCACTTTTAAAATTCACAATGTCTTAGGGAAAAGAAAACCTTAGACACCTAGAAGCAGTTTTCTAATTTTGGAATCATTATAAAATTGACACCTCTGGAACAGGTTTTACAGTCCCGGGTGCCATGCAACAGCAGACAAATAATTTGCATTAAAATAAAGTCTGTATAATTTTGTTTTTCTCCATTACTTGATATTGGTGAATATTTCCGCCCTTATTTTGACCTTGCATAAAAAAAAGTAACCTATCGACCTCACACTGAAAGAAAGCGCAGGATTCTATGTACAGTATTACAATTAGCTTTTTAAAAGCAGAAATCTTGTAAAATTTGTGAAATGCAGATGTGCAAATTTGAACTATTAGAAATGCTATATATCTCATAAAATGCAATATATATATATATATATATATATATATATATATATACATATACAGTTGGGAATAGCAGAGTAGCAAAGCAAATTTAAATTTGATTACATGTACGTTTGTTGCAATTTTGCTTACAGTATCTCTAGCAGTTAGTAGGGCTCAATGATCCAAACATAAACTGGGTACACATCAGATGATGTGTACCCAGCAAGGCATCGCGGGTGACAGGACTCGGCATGCGGCAAGTGCGTACACACTTGCCGATGTCGGTTCTGACAGGGGGAGAGATGGGCCATGCTGCATTCTTCAGCCTGGCATCATTAGCGACATCCCCCATTGGCCCTGCAGTAAGGCCCACTGGAGATGTTGCTAACGACCTTCGGGAGCACGCATATCATGGGAACACACTAGACAATGTACCTGATATGTTGCTCCGATACGCGACATCGGACAACATATTGCTTAGTGTGTTCCCAGCTATATCTTTATTCTCATATACTAACATTGCATCAGACACACTTTATCATACTCTTTACTAGACAGCTAATTACTGATCGGTTGCTCTTATTCTCTACTAAATTGATGCAATGTTCATATATAAGCTATTTTACATATTTGGAACATTTACAACTGTAGAAAATGTGAGGTGAAGCACATTTGTTATAGATCTCTCTCCATTATTCATCCATGTGGCAATATGGTGCCTTTTGCGTGACATATCAATATTTGCTGAGGGTAGAGGTAAAGATCTTCGGCTGATCAGATGGAATACAGAATAAGTACTTTATTGTAGCAGATTATAGTAGGACTATGGTAGGATTTCCAAAAACAAGATTTTAATATGTTTTTATTGAAATAAGTAAAATAAATAACCATGAAACAGAAAAAGATATTGTCATTGCATAACAAAAATAGAGTGGTCTGTAGAAAGTACAAACAATCCATGGTAACACAAAGATTATTGAAACGACCGAGAAAATAAAAATAAAAAATAAAAACACACATCAATTGTAAACAGTAGTGTATGGCCCTAGTTGGAGGTGGAATTAGGGGGGATGACAAAAGCAAACCATTGAGCGGTCTATGTACTAAGTCTTGGATAGAGATAAAGTGGATGGAGATAAAGGGTGAAATGTAATAGGGTGAGAGGTTAGAAAATGTGAGAGTTTAGCAGTAAAAGTCTGACACTAATACATTGGTCGAGATGTTCTTTCAAAATTGGAAAACATCTGGATGAGAGTTTAAATCATGACAGTTTTTTGAGTCTGCATGTTCTCAGACTCTATTACATTGGCCGAGTTTAAAAAGTATGAGAAATCTTTTCTGAACTCTCACCCTATTACATTTGGCCCAAAATACCAACTAATCAGCTCATAACTGTCATCAAACACAGCCTGTGTTAGTTGGTACTTTATTTCCATCCACTTTATCTCTCTCCACGGCTTAGTACATAGACCCCTTAGTAACAATACATAATCAAATCAAAATGCAAAAACAAGATTTTATTTGTACAAGACAGAATGTTATAGTGAGACAATGGAAGTGGATATTACACAGGTGTACCCAATTTAGTAGAATTTAACAGGAGTCAGCAAAACATTTTTACCTGTGCAAATACTGTAATTATTTATATTACTTTTGCTGGCCATACACTCTGCAATTATCGGGACGATCCGCCCGATATCGGCGGATCGCCGCGATAATTGCAGCGTGTATGCGGGCGACCGAGGGTTAATATTGCTCGGTCGGGCATGCTGGATTGTCCAGCATGCCCGTCCGATGCGATATTTACCCGGGAAACTGTCATCCGCATCGGGCAGTGTATGCCCAGCGCGGCCGACAGACATTTCCTGTGTTCCTTCCTACGGAAGGAACAGGGAAATGTCTCCTCCCCCGGGGGCGGAGCGCGGATGTCGGGCTATACACTGTGAGATTTCTCTCACAGTGTATGCCGGCGACATCTGCGGCTGGCAGGCAGCCAGATAAAATGTCTGTCGGTCTGACAGACATTTTATCTGGCAGTGTATGCCCAGCATTTGGTGGAAATCAGACCTTGGCCATTACTCTCAATAGACACCTTTTAAAGAGGCATGTTTTAAGTAGAGATGAGCGGGTTCGGTTTTCAGAGATCTGAACCCACCCGAATTTTGCAGATCCAAGTCGGATCCAAGCCGGCTTGGATGTTCCCACCTTATTCGGATCTCTCACATTGAGGCAAAACCATATAGACGAAATCTCGCAGCTCACGAGCTTTCGTCTCTATATATAAGGGACACGGCGGCGCAATTTCACTCCGGCTGTGGAGACTGAACAGGGAGGGTGGGGAGTGTAGGGCTAGGGAGAGGTGCTGTGCTGCTCTGTCTGCTGTGTCCTGTTCTGTCTGCTGTGTCCTGGGCTGGTGCTGATCATTCTGGGCTGGTGTTGTTGTGCTTTCTGCTGTGTCCATCTGGGCTGTTGCTGATCCATCAGGGATGGTGCTACTGCTGTCACTGTGCTGTCTGCTGTGTCCATCTGGGCTGTTGCTGATCCATCTGATCCCAAGTTCTGGACCCCCCCAAAAAATAAAAATATATATTTTTTGTGTAATATATATTTGTCTGTGTGCATGTTAGGCTTAACAAGATCTAGCAAGTCGGCAATGCAACCTAGTGCTGCCCGATTCCAGTCATCATCAATTTGCGCTCTGGGCCCAAGTTCTGGAGCTGGAAAAAAAATAAAAACATATTGTTTTTTTTTTTCAAATAATTGTCAGTGTGTCTGTGCGTGTTAGGCTTAGCCGCACAAGATCTAGCAAGTCGGCAACGCAACCTAGTGCTGCCCGACTCCAGTCATCATCAATCTGTGCTCTGGGCCCAAGTTGTGGACTGGCAAAAAAAACCAAAAACAGTGTATTTTTTAGTAATTTTTTTTTCTGTGTGCGCAACACTGCACGTGTGTGAATTTTGTAACCACACCTTGGCTACACATTTGGTGCTTGTGACACTGCTTCAAGACCGCAGAAAATATGGAGGGCTGTCACATGACAGGAGAGCAAGGCCAAGAACCACATGTTGTAGCTGCCGCCAGCAGTGCAAGGCCATCAACTTCCTCGCCCTCTATGAAGGCCCATGCCCCAGGGCTTAAGTCATGCCATCAATATGGTAAATCTACTTTTACTGAAGTTAAGAAAAAAATTGAAAGGAAATTTGCCTTTAGATAAACAAAAAATTGGCATTATGCCATTCACTACACAAAGTGGTAAGGAAATGATAAGGCCTTGGCCTTCCTTTATGAAGAAAAGAAAAGAGATCTCAGACTGCACATTCTGGACATATATATATATATATATATATATATATATATAGTTGGAGGTGCTACCTGTGGAGACCATTGATATATACACAAAGAAAAAATACAGGTGCACAACTCCAAATTAACTGATTATATATAAATAAATACATTTTGCAGTAAAAACAATAGAGGTTTTTGGCATAATCTTGCCCAAGCTTATGGGCCTGCCCACCATATCCGGGTAACCTCTTGTCGGGCAGGTCCCTAACATACTAAGGCTCAAATCCAGAGCGCAGGACACCCCCAAACTAGCCCAGCCAATCCACCCCAAAACACCGCTCTAATAAGAAAAGTGAAGTGTTAAGAGCAGCCGCTGGCCGCATATAAAGCATAAAAATAAAAAAGGGAAATACATATATATATAAAGGAAACAGACAGTGAAGTATTAAAATGTGTTAAAGGAAAATGTGTTATACTGCAGTGCCCTGAAGCAGATCAGCAAAGCAATCTAGGGGGACCCACACCCCAAAAATGAACCAAAGCTGCACTACACAGTCTAAATATTTGCAGGACTTACCTATATTGTGCCCTGACTGGTGTGCATATTACATTGCCAGACTCCATGCTGTAACCAATGTAGTAGAAGTGCTAGTCTGAGTGGGAAGTGGTTCAGGTTTCCCAGGTGTGCAAATCAATGCACTAATTAGTTTACAAAGAAAAGAGATCTCAGACTGCACATTCTGGACATATATATATATATATATATATATATATATATATATATATATATATATAATTGGAGGTGCTACCTGTGGAGACCATTGATATATACACAAAGAAAAAATACAGGTGCACAACTCCAAATTAACTGATTATATATAAATAAATACATTTTGCAGTAAATACAATAGAGGTTTTTGGCATAATCTTGGCCAAGCTTTCTTTATGAAGACTGCTGGTTCTGATTCTGATAGCCCTTCGGAAAAAACAACTGTGTGCCCTGAGAAATCAAAATCACAAATCCCAGAGGAGAGTGCAAGTGTGTCCGCGGTTGCCATGTGTGAGCCAGACCTAAATATTAGTGTACTGGAGGATCGTCCAAGTTCCAACATTTGTGTGCCCTTGTAAATGTGGGGAAGGGCAATCAACATCTTGTAGACATAGTCAGTGAGGATGCTTCTGTGGAATAGCACATGGAGGAGGAGGAGGATATTTTGGTAATTGAAGGTGCTAAGGATGATGAGGATGTTGATGAAGATGTTGGTGATGAGGACGTTGATGCCGAGGATGTCCTTTGTGTAAGTAAGAAAACAGCTGTTGCCCATGGATTGAAAGAGCCAAATCCCATTGCTGTCATGCTGGGGCAAAAGACAAAAAAATCCACTTCTCATGTGTGGAATTATTTCCACCCCAATCCGGACAACATTTGTCATGCCATATGTAACCATTACAAAGAGTAGAGGGAGGGACCTAAACCACCTAGGAACCTCCTCCTTGTTACATCACTTGGAGCGCATTCATCAAAGATCAAAGTGTATGTCGCCAAGTTCCAAAACTCAAAACGTAACAAGTCCAGTGTCGCCTACCTGCTCACTCTCTGTGGGATCCAAGCACATTCGATCTCCAACACCAACACCTGCATCATCATCCTCATTCGTGATCAGAAGTAATTTAAAAAAACAATTGACTATTAAACAGTCCTTTGATAGAGGAAGTCAGTATAACAGCTGTCACATAGTTTCACAGTGGATCACTGACACCATGACGGCTGTGCTAGTATTATATGGTGAAATAATAAAAAATGAGGATGATAGTGTGGAGGAAGTGCAAAAGGAGGATGAGGGGGAAATTTGTGTCCTATATGACGCTATTGTGGATGTTGATGATAAAGATGTGGTTTGCGTAAATCAGCCACCAGGGGCAGCAGTTCTTGCTAATGATAAAAAGAAAGCCAGAAAAGCAACGTCTTGGGTATGGAATTATTTTAATCTAAATTCTGACAACAGTTGTGAAGGCATCTGTTCCATTTGTAAAGCCAAAGTTAGAAGATGATGGGACATTAAACATCTAGGCACCTCCTCCCTGTTACGTCATTTGCAGCGAGTTCACGCAATTTGTTTAACAAAATTATAATTTGTAAATTAATAACAAGCAGTCCAGTATCAGCTACCAGCAGTTTGGACCAGCACATGCAATCTCCACCACCAACAACCTCATCATCAACCTCCTCCTTAATAATTGAAGGTAGTCCTTCCAAAAAATATTTTGTGGGGGCCCAAACAAACCAAGGAGTTCAGCCACGAAAGTGTCAGTCCTAGTGGCTAAAGTGCTTGGTTTGTTAAACTGTGCATGTCCTTTTTAATTTCCCACAGAAGAGTGGGTGGGAGGGACAATTAAATATTGCACCTCTTTCCTTTACATTTGGCACAATTTGGGGCATTGCCGACTGACATTATTATAGTTTATTAAACTGCCATCCTGTCTGCAACTGCTGTGTGGCAATGTTTCATAGATGTCCTATATTTTTTTAAACTGCCGTGCATTTGTGCTGCAGCTCTGGTGCTTATTTTAGCCAGCTAGCTCGCTGCAGCCTTTGGCCTGTATTGGTGAAAAAATAGTGAAATCAATATTGTGAGCTGTGAGGTGGTTAAAAATGCCTAGAAATGCCTGAAAATGATTGTTATAAAGGTTAATAATACTGTAGGAACAAAAACAGGCGCATATTATGTGGTTTTAGCTGTATATATAATTTTTTGGAAAAAATCCGGATCCAAAACCAAAACCTAAAAACAAACACCAAGGAAAAAATCCAAAACTAGATTCAGATCCAAAACCAGTGGAGATACAGATACAAAACCAAAACTAAAACACGGGGCTCAGCTCACATCTCTGGTTTTAAGTTGGAACCACATTGAAATGTGACAATATAATGCAAAGTATTTAATAACTAAGAATTACATTTCAAGATATAAAGGTACTGAAGCTACGAAGTCCACTTACTACTTTTGGTTATAGACATTAATGGGGAACAAGTGAGCAGCAATTTAGAAGAGATATTAAAAAAATATTTGGTCCATGTGTGAAATTAGACTCGCAAGTTTCTTTAATTGCTCCTGCCCTGCATGCATCCATCATGGATCGCAATTGCACCCGCATACGCAGATCGGTCGATGTTGCATACTACGCATGTGTATGCACCGCAGTGCACGTGCGTGAGTGAGCATTGCGATCGCCCTGCAATCTCTTATGTAGTACACACATGCACAACTCTGCATAGCTCAAAATTCATACTTAACAACTTGTAACTAGTCTCCTCTATGAAAGGACATCAATGCCTGATGCCTGATGTGGAGGGAACTACCCCCTACAATTCAAAGCCATGAGTCACTGCATTTTACAGTGGGGGCAGGGCCACAATGATGCAGGGCCACAATGATTCATCATTCAACCACTGGTATGTCCGCATCACTTGGGAAGTTGGGAGTCTGGGAGAGCCCCACAAAATGTGGGACTCTCCTGGACAATCCGGGAGAGTTGGTAAGTATGCCGCAATCCTGTCAACACTGCCCTTTGCCCTATCACCACCTAGTTATGCCCTAAGCCGTAAGTGGAGGTGCGACTGAGTTGCTGCACATGCACAGTGAGATAACATGCAAGATACCTCTGCAAAAATGGTCCCTTATGTTGTAAAATAGGTGTCATCCCCCACCCCATTCCATGTCACCCATACTCTTTAGGTGGTGATTTCTATACTGTAGGTCATATACTATTATTTTGCATTAATTGTAAATGTTTTCTTTATGAATGTTTTATTACTGTCTCAATGGGTTTAACCACTTAGCTGATGATTTTATTTCAAAACTGCCCAGAAATTGTAATTTTTTTTGTTTTTAATTAAATTGAAAAAGTATTTTTATAAATATATTTAAATATTTTATATAAAAAAATATATACCTAGGGGATGTTTAGCATCCCCCAACCCCGTGTCCTTAGGCCCCCATTGTAATTTCACTTCCCATCCCCATCAAAAATAGCCCCCCCCAGTGTTAAAAGATTCCCAGAAATTTAAACTCCCACCCCCCTAGGGGCAACAGGTCATTGTGACAGAGCCCCTAACCTCACCCTAGGGACAATGGATCCCCAGTTTATCACACCCCTCCCCATGTGTCACTATATATGTATAGCCTCACCCTTCACCTTGCTGTAGAGCGCAGCGGAGCGTGGTGCAGGGGGGACTGATCATTAGTCCCCGTTGCTCCAGCTGATCTCTTCCATGGAGAGATCAGCATGTTTATGCATAGTTCCCCTCCTCACTCATTTACTTTAGGCGCATGCGCATGGCATTCTGCCAGTTCTGGGGTCCTCGGAGTAAGAGATCTGCTGTGCACTTGTGCAGAACTGATCACCTCTGCAAAAGCCGGGGGACAGAGTGGACTGGTGTGGTCACATGTGATGTAACCTTGACAGAGGAAGCACTTCTGGCTCTGGCTCTGGATCTAGTCACATCACATGCGGCCACACCAGTTAAGTGATTAATGGGTCGGTAGTTTAATTTAATTAAGATCATTTATTTTTTTGCTTGGGATTCCAACCCTGAAGAGCTACAGAACATAAAGAAGTTACTGTTTTGTTCAATTCTTCTTAAATATATTCTTCATAACTATCACTTCTGCTCTATGGGGTGCTGGAGATTTCACTGTCATTATATGTTAAATATAAAGTGACATTTCCATTATTCATATGCTTTTATAAGACAGTTGCCTAACTCCAGTCATTCAATAAACCCAACTGGTCTTGTTTTTAGAATTCTTTTAAATGTGAGCAGGCGAGTTCATTTAAGTGGCTTGATCAGTAATTGCACCACATATGCATTACATACAAAGGGAAATCTTAAAAACATGGCCTATTGGGTATACCGGAGTTAAGGAATGTTGTTTCAGTCCATTTAGTTGGGTGCAGGAGAAAGTAATTGCCCCCTTCTTATTTTAGAGAAATATTTTAAATTAATCAGGTTTCAGTTCTCCGAGTCTGGATCTTTTGATGATTTTTCATACCATGATGATTGCAAAATAACCGTACATAAATGGATTGCACGTGCTATAAATTCCTTTCCAAGGACTGGAATGATACAGAAGATAAAATTAATTATGTTATTCATTAAGTGCATTCAATTTTCATTCTTTTTTATTCATCTTGAGTTATGACATTTGACTAGCAATAATTTGTAAATTAATGACATCTTATTTCCTTTATTGCTTTTTAGATGTTCACTTCAGCTCCTATAATGTTCAGCACTCATTAAATTTATATCTCATTGCACCAAAACCTCACAGACTAATGGACAAACTTTGCTGTAACACTCGATGAAACAGTTTATTTTTTCGTTTTTTGCAAGAGTTTATAGATAACATTAAGATATACTGAGCATTTTGAAGCATCATAATTATTTACAACCTAAAGGTTATATAGTAAGAGTGAAAAAGACATGTACATCAATTTTAACCTTTCATCAATTCTACTTGTGTAGTTAAATAGAAGAATGAGGCTTATATATTCTCCACTGTTAAATAAGGCAGCAACTATTTTGCTGAGTGGGCAACAAAACCACTTCTAAAAACCCGCACCTTAGTAAATATACCCCATTGACTCTGTAAAGTGTACAACTTAAAAAACAAAACAGTGCATCACCCTATAATATAATTAAACACCATCATGATAAGAAAATAAAAGGAATGCTTTATTTTTCTTCAGATTAAAGATGCTTCTTATTTCAAATGAAAGATCCCACACCACCTTCCAGCAGATGTAAATTAAATATCCTTTCTTGAAATTATGGCTTTAAAGGATTATCAGAATTTCTATGAGAACCTTCTTATACATTTTCATAAAGCAGATTTCCTTATGGTTGTCAAAGGGAAGTTCCTAAGTTTTGGTAGGCAATCCAACTACATTTTATGTGTGATATATCTGCCTTTTTACCTTTTTATATTTGTAATAATAATTAATAATCATTTTATTTATATAGCACTTTTCTCCTAAAGGACTCAAAGTGCTTTACATTTGCCTTTACAGTACAAAATGCAAAATAAGCTTAAACACGGGACATTAGTGAAATGCTTGGGTGAAGAGGTAAGTATTGAGTCTATTTTTGAAGGATTCTAGAGTGGAGGCCTCTCAAACTAGGCGGGGAAGTGAGTTCCATAAGGTTGGAGCCACAAAACTGAAAGCTCGACCCCCAGACGAATTCCGGGAGATTCTAGGTACTGTTAATAGTCCTTCGTCAATGGATAGCAGTAACCATAAGGGACAGTAAAGAATCAGGTGCTTCAGGTACCTTGGGCCATGGTCATGTAGGGCTTTGTAAGTTAGTAAGCCAATCTTGAAAACAATTCGCCATCTGATAGGCAGCCAGTGAAGGGAGTAGAGAATGGGTGTTATGTCACTGGAATGGGGCTGGCAGCTGCGTTTTGTACCATCTGCAAGTGGTGCAATTCTTTTGCTGGGAGACCAAGGTAGAGGGCATTGCAGTAGTCTAGGCGTGATAATGTAAATGCAAGTATGACTTTAGGCAGATTTTCTGAGGGAATTAAGTGTATGAATATTCCTCAGATGAAAGAATGTGGATTTGATTGTGGCGGATACCTGATGTTTAAGTGTCAAACCACTATCCAGGACAACACCAAGATTCCGCACATGTTCAGTGTTTTGTAATTCTGATCCCCCAAGCGTTAGTCCTGTTGGTTGGCTATGCTGTAGCCCTGTCCTGTGACCTATCATTAGGACTTCTGTTTTATCAGGGTTCAATCACACTCATCCACTCCTGAAGCTCAGCTAGGCAGCCATTTAGGGTTATTATGGGGTCCTTTGTACCTGGAGCAAAGGACAGGTACAGTTGTGTATCATCTGCATAGCAGGGGTAGACCAGGCCATGATGTCTGATTAATTTATTTCACCCAATGGTAGCATGTATACTGCAAAAAACATGGGAGATAGTATAGAACCCTGTGGGACACCGCATGGAAGTGGCACTGGTGATGAAGAGTTTACTCCAGAAGAAACTCTCTGTGACCTGCCAGTCAGAAATTATTTGAACCAGCTAAGTATTGTGCCATCCAGTCCACAGAAATTTAGAATCTCGTGGTCCACAGTAGCAAATGCTGCTGAGAGATCAATAAGTATTAAGATTGAACAATCACCTATGTCCCCTGCCATCAGAAGATCATTAAGCACACATACCAGAGCTGTTTCAGTGCTATGGCCCTCATTCAGACCCACTCGCAAGCGGGCGCACGTACGTTAGGCGTACGTACAAAAATATTTAAATTCAATGGCTCGCTCGTATTTTCGTTCGCATCTAAAATTCCTCCCAAAACTCTGACGACCCCTCCTCTAACTAACGAGCGTACAAAATAGCGAGCGTACATCCCCGAAATGGCTTGAAAGGAACGCACGCACAAGTATAAACAGGAAGTGGCCTTGTCAGATGTCGATTACCTGCTCCTTTATTCTGCCTACCTCCATCAATCGTATCATGCCAATCAATGTATCAATTAGCTTAATTGTTTTTTTTTTTCAACACAATGCAAGAAACTTTACTCTTGTCCGTGTTTGTGTTTACCCGCAGAATACGTACGGATGAAACATTCGCTTTTATTGTTCAAAAAACATGTGAACCACAATTAAACAATTGTACTATTGCTGTGGATCCCCGCATATTTCCCTGGGTTCATTTCTTTATTTAAATTTGCTTACGCATGTCACTGCATCAAGCCTATCCTAACTCTCCAGAGATTTCTGGCCCTGTCGAACACATGACTCATACACTAACCAATAAAATTGCTCCTGTTAATTTCCAAAATACATTAGCCAATCAGAAAATTTTTACACACTTTATCAAAAATGATTTTTAAGAAAAACACCATTGCCATCATGAGAGCCTCCGCATTCACCAGGCGCGAGCTGCTGGTGCTTACGGAGGTCATGGATCGCCGGATCACCAGCCAGCCTCAACCCATGACCAACCGGCAGAAGCGCTCCGCGTATGCGGAGGCACGGTCCCGCCTGCGGTCCTTCGGCTCACGCCGCAACATCGGGCAGCTGGAGCGCAGGTGGTCCGACCTGCAACGGCGAACGCCCCGCTTGCTGGCATGCTTTCGCATGCAGATCCTGGCAAGTAAGTGTTATGTATTGTGGTTTTAATGTTTGTGTTTGTGGGGCAAACTGCGTGTGCATGTTTTCCTGTCTGTTCTATTTATTATTTGTACTCATATCTGCGTGTGCATGTTTTCCTGTCTGTTCTATTTATTATTTGTACTCATATCTGCGTGTGCATGTTTTCCTGTCTGTTCTATTTATTATTTGTACTCATATCTGCGTGTGCATGTTTTCCTGTCTGTTCTATTTATTATTTGTACTCATATCTGCGTGTGCATGTTTTCCTGTCTGTTCTATTTATTATTTGTACTCATATCTGCGTGTGCATGTTTCCCCTCTATTTCTGATTTATTAATTCTACTGCTATTTGGCTTATTTGTTTTTTTTTTTTTTTTTTTTTTAGTTTGGTTGCCCGGATTTGTCCATAAACTAAACGCAATTTCTTTGACATATTTTAGGGGGACAGCCAAGACTCCGCCGTCACCGTCCGTCCAGACGGCGTTCCCGCCCACTATCCCCAACCCCCAGCCAACACTCCACCCCAAATCTTTCCCCTATTCCCCACTCCTCCCCATCCTTCCCAGACCCTCTCCCGGAAATGTCGGGCCTCCTTCCCCTCCGTCCCACTTCCCCCTCTCCTCCACCCACCCCTCTTCCAATTACCCCCTCCCCGGAGTCCATCATAACTCCGCCCCATTCTTTGGGTAATGACGGATCCTCCGAGGAGGATCATGGAGGTTTGCCCGGAGCTCCCGTTTTGTCTCCCGGTATGTTTTTTTTTTTTTAAAGCACAAACTGTTTGTATGTAATCATGTGTCGTGCCTTTCTTCGTGTTTTTGTGGCTTGACATTTGTTGATTGTGAAGGTTTGCCTTTACCTCTTCCTGGTGATTTAAACATACACATATCATACCTGTGGGAATTTGTACCTAGGCCTTGTATTTTTGCCAGCCCCCCCTTTTTATTTTTGTTTTTGGGTTTAGGAGTGATTTGGTTGTGTTTTTTTTTTTTTATGTGGATTCCCTATTGTTGTATTAACCCACACACTTTTCTCACCCACAGAGGAACAGAGGCGTCGGCAAGAGGTGGCGGATGTTGTGGGGCAGATGCGCCAACATGTCATCGGCATTCTGGTGGCCCTCGACCGGCTGTCTGGCCTCCTTCGGCATTAGTTTTTTTATTTTTGTTCTATTTTCCAATTAAATTTATTAAGACAAATATACGTTGTGGCTCATTTTTAAAAACCAAAACCAAGATAGTTTAGCCTGACATAAGTAGACTGTTCCTGCAAGGATTTCCCTTTTTTAAAAGTTAGATTGTGTTTTGTCTTTGTATGTCAAACAGACACAAGAAACACATAACAGTAACAATGTCATTTCCCTTTTTGGGTGTAGTGTCAATTACATATTTCTACATTTTCCAGGTTCCTACTTGGTGCGCAAGCTGCTTAGGCCAATCTTACAAATCCCAAGGTTGGGCCAGGCTTCCTTTTGGTGTGGATTGGGAAGCTGAAAACATATTTCAGTTTAGCTCAACTGGCGTCAGTACTGGTTTACCCCTTAGTCAAATGTAACTTGTGTTAACCTGGTTACACTTGCTGTTAACGTTCCAAAAAAGGAAGACCATTTCACTCTTCAAACATTTATTCACAACATAACAGAGAAAACAAAGTGGTCACTCCCAAAAAAAAAACACAGTGATAAATTCAAATACAACACATACCAAGAAATAATTAAATAAAAACACAAAATCAAGAACTGGTTGACAAAGGACCATGCCAACATGATTCCACAAACATGGCGTTGCGATATGGGTTCCAGAATATATGCCCAAAAGGACCAGATCCAGGTTTGGTAAGGGTAGCAGGAAGTAGTGAGCGTTGGAGTGCCAAAGATTATGTGAACAAACAGAAGATGGTGAGAAAACTAAAAATAAATTAGATGTTCGCAAACAAACACAAACACATTAGGTATAAACACTGGAGTTTTGTGCAAACTTACCTAAAAAATCTGGCCACCACATCATCGCGTATGGCCCCCCCACATACTGACCTTCGACCAACCTCGGGGGGGCCATCCTCAGGTAAGGCATCCTCTGGCTGCATTGGGACACCACTCCTTATGGCAATGTTGTGAAATATCCCACACAGGACCACAATTTTCGACACCATATCCGGCACATACATGAGCTCGCCACCAGAGCAGTGGAGGCATCTGAATCGGCCTTTTAAAAGGCCGATACAGCGCTCCACCACTTGCCTGGTGGCTGTAAGTGCGGAATTATACGCACTTTGTGGCCCTGGTGTGGGAGCCAAAGGGTATCCACTGTCTCCTGTGAACAAAAATAGACCACATCAGGAACACTGTGTATCAAGCTTAACATTGTTATGTACTAAAGGTCTCCACTTACCCAGAAGCCACGCATCACCAGCTTGTAGGTTGGTTAATTTCTGCCATATCCCTGATTGCCGGATGACGAAGGAGTCATGAGCACTTCCGGGTAATTTAGCATTCAGGGACAGGATCTGGAGGGAGGCATCACATACCACCATTACATTCAGGGAGTGATAGTGTTTCCTGTTTCTAAATATTGCCTCCAGCCGTGCTGGAGGCTGAAGTGGTATGTGAGTACCATCCACAACCCCTATGATGTGTGGGAAGCCAGCTATTTGGTAAAAATTGGCCTTGGCCACACTAAGGGCACCCATATCCAAAGGCATTTTAATAAAATGATGGAGGTGCTTGAAAAGTGCCTCCATCACTGCCCTCAGGATCCTGGAAAAGGAGGATTGGGAGATGCCCGCCACTATTCCCACCGTTGTTTGAAACGATCCTGAGGCACAGAAATGTAACACCGCCATAAATTGCGTCAGTGGTAGTATTGCTGTTGGACTGTCAATTTGCCGCTCAAGATCACTTTCTATTAATGAGAGAGTTTCTATGATGATTTTGGGAGGTAGACGGTAGCACCTTAAAACCTCATCATCGGGCATTCCAAAAAGGGTGACACGTGTTCGAAATATCTGGGGCCTTGCATGCCTACGATGCCTACGCCTGGGACGAGTTTGAGGTTGGTCGTCTTCCGGGAGCAGGGCCAGAACAATTCGCCCCAGATCTACCTGAAATTCAAAGTTTACAATGTAAGGCTTTTGACCCACCCCAAAAGTAACAAAAAACAACTTAGCTTTCTGATACCATCCATAGCTGCTTACATGCCGGGGTATTGTCATGATACGTATAAACTGTAAAAAAGCCAAAAATGAGACTTCAAAAATTTAGAGGGTGAATTTTTTTTATTCAAATTGTTGCAAGCCAACACAGAAAATAGCCGAAACACACATTTGGCCATCGATGAAAACGACATTGCACACCGTACGTCAAATAGGGTTCAAATGGACCCCAAAAATGGAAAAGGGAAAAGCAAAACTGGATTACATGATGAATAAGCCGCCAAAAATGCGTTAATTAGTTCGCAAATGCAAGTCACTACACCAACAGTCAAAAATGCGGTAATTAATTCGCAAATGCAAGTCACTACACCAACAGTCAAAAATGCGGTAATTAATTCGCAAATGCAAGTCACTACACCAACAGTCAAAAATGCGGTAATTAATTCGCAAATGCAAGTCACTACACCAACAGTCAAAAATGCGGTAATTAATTCGCAAATGCAAGTCACTACACCAACAGTCAAAAATGCGGTAATTAATTCGCAAATGCAAGTCACTACACCAACAGTCAAAAATGCGGTAATTAATTCGCAAATGCAAGTCACTACACCAACAGTCAAAAATGCGGTAATTAATTCGCAAATGCAAGTCACTACACCAACAGTCAAAAATGCGGTAATTAATTCGCAAATGCAAGTCACTACACCAACAGTCAAAAATGCAGTAATTAATTCGCAAATGCAAGACAAAAAAAGGACTTACCCAACTTGAATATATAAGATTTCCAAAAAAAACGTCTTTGGGTCCGAAAGCCAAAAAAAACTAAAAAAGATGAAATGAGTGTTAAAAAAATTAACTAACCACAAAACAGAAGAAGACACCAATTGGCCACAAATTTGACTGCACAAAACTTACCAAATCAGGAAAGGATGTGGAAAAAAGGAAAAAAATGCGAACGGAAAAACAAAAGAACTGTAGCAAAAACAAACAAAAAACCAACTCTGCCAAATCCTCCAACCGCAAACAACCAAATCCAAACAACTTAACCGCCAACAATCCAACAACCCCACCTCGACTCCACACACACCAAGCCATAAATAGTGTTTATTTTCCCGCACAAATTAAGGATGAATCATAGGGACGCACAATCAATGATGCGGCCGCAAACAAAGGACGCATGTATAAATACGTCACGAAATCACATTGAATTTCTGGTTGATTTCATTCTGGAAGCAGAAACATGGCTTCAGACCAGGGAAACAATGGCCAAAAATCCGGCGGTAAGGCCTTCATGCATTTTGTCTCCATGATTATTTTAAAACAAATATATTGGTCAAGTTGTGAAGTGGCTAAATCTGCATATTTACCCAAATAGGTGAGGAGGATGACATGGAAGAGACTGCTGGCCCCAGTCAACCCGCCAAAGCTGCCAAAAAAAAGGCAGCCACATTTCACAAGCAAGGAGATGGAGGTTTTGATCCAGAAGTGCGTTGACATCCTGCCCCAGGCAGCCAGGAATATGAGCCAAAGCCAGAAGTGGAGAATGTGGGAGGAGGTCGCCGTTGCTGTCAATAGGGTGGGTGATTATGTCCGTCTAGCCCGGGATGTCAAACGGCGGTAAGTAAACACTTTCCCATCCTATAAACAAACCCCATTGTAAAAAAAAGGATAATGGTTCCAATTTCATTCCACAGATGGGCAGACTTCAAATATCGTCTCAAACAAAAACTTGCCGACAGGGCTAGGCATGCAAGGGGGACAGGTGGGGGTCCCACCCCTGTGTCATTGGAGTTGACAGACTTAGAAGAGATGGCACAGGGGTGTGTGCAGGCTGTGGAGGTGTTTGGCGTGTCCAACATGGATACGGACATGCCAGACTTTGCGGCTCCTCATGTTGGCCAAGGTAAGTCTTGTGATGTCACCAACTCTGAAATGCTATTGTGCCAATATGTAGATTCTAATGTGAGTCTTTTCTCCAATTTCCTAACAGAGACAGAGGCGGATGAGTCTGCTCCAGAGGGGAGCCTTGGCCGCAGAATTTCTGCTGGCTCTGCAGGGGAGGAACCAGTACATCCGGCTGAGGACCCTGCAGAAGCCAGTCCAGGGCGTGCCCCCTCGCAGGCAGTGGGCCTCCTCACAGAACTCAATTTTAAATCGGATTGCCATACGGAGATTCTGCAGAGGATGGACGCCAGTCTGATACGGGTGGCTGAGGCCCTGGAGCAAAATGCTGCGGCCAACGTGACCATTGCTCAGGCCCTGGCGGAAAATACCAGGGCCAACATCCGCATCGCCGATGCCCTGGAGCAGCTCGTTCGCCAGCACATGGTGGAGCCGACCTCCCTTCCTGCCAGAACATCCGGATCCTCCACCTCTGGCACAACATCAGGCAATCCTCCAAATGTGCCTAGCCCTGTGCCTAGTCCAGAGGCCACAACATCTGCCTCTGGACAGGCCAGCCCGATGGCATCCCGGACCCGGTCTGGCGCCCACCCTCACCCAGCCAAACGGGCGAGAAAACGGTGACAGCAATGGCGACTTTTCCCACACTCCTTCTGTGCTTGGCTCATATTCCTTTCTGGTCAAAACTTCCCTCTCCTTTCTTGTGAAATGTTTTTAAATTTTGTATTTACGCTTATGTTAGCAGTTATGGTTATTTTTTTTTTTGATCAAATATCTTGGCCACAAAAAAAGGCAACAAAATATTAGGCCAATTTGTTTGTGTTTAAACAATAAATTAAAAACAAAAAACTGACATTGTATTGTGACATTATTGTACAAATGGGTTACATTTAATCCTGGCCCTAAAGGCAAAAACTGACCCTCTTAAAAAAAAAAAAGGCCTCTTTAAGGAACGTTTCAAAAATCACATAGCGATGCAAATTCCACAGTAAACCAAAAAAAAGGGGAGCTAATTAAAAGATGATGACATTATTGTTACAATAGGCCATAACCAACAAATTGTGGCCAAAATAAAACCCCAAAAATGTACGCTAATTGATTGTGTAATCATGACATTAGCAGCTCTGATTTCCACCTGCGTACGCTTTTGTGCTATCCCAATAAACTGCTTTCCAAACACATACCAAGCCGGATTTCAATCCAACACTAATTACTTTACTGACCAGCCGCGATTAATCGCAGCACCATCGTGGAGTCCCGGGACGGAGGAGAAGGCCATCGCCAATGTGGTCGAGTAATCCTGACCCTAAGCTGTGCGAGCATTTTGAAGGGAAAGCGGATGTTTCAGTGACGTATGAGACGGTCCGAACACATTTGACGTTCGCATCTGCTAATGTATGTACGCCCCAAAAACGCCTCGCCACGCCTGCGTTTTTTCATCTCCACCCCCGTCAACACCCAAAAACGCCCTGTTCTGTCAATCACATTTGACATGTCACTTCCTGTACGCTATTTTAGGAACGAGAGAAAAAAAGCTCGCAATCTGCCGTACGCACATGCGCAATGTAACACCGACGCATGCGCGGTTAGTCAACATCGGAACGCAACGAGCGTACTGTTGTTAACGTGCGGCTCTGAATGAGGGCCTATGTTTTCTCCTGAATCCTTACTGGAATAGATATCATGGGTAGACAGGCAGGTTTCCAGTTGCATTGCCACCACTTTCTCAATGACTTTTCTATGACTTTTCCTACAAAAGGAGGGTTTGATACTGGTCTATAGTTGGTCATGCAGTCGGGGTCTAAATTAAGTTTTTAAGAAGTGGTCTAACAATTGCTTCCTTTATGGTTCTGGAAAAATGCCTGCTTACAAAGAGGACCTGAAAAAGAGCCATGGCCTTATTATGAAGGGCCAGGGAAAAGATAGGGGAGGTCAGAAGATGCTAGGGATAAAAGAGGAAAAATGAAAGGCCCAACAGTGCCCCCTGCCCTGTGGTGCCCTGTGCCATGGCACAGGCCGCACTACCCTAGTTATGGCCCTGCGTATATGCACAGGGGTGATAATATCCATTACAGCTGTCACATCCCTGTTATATTAATGGACAAGGGAACAAGGATCTTCACAGGCCCCCATTACTGCAGAAAGATCCATTTTTGCTGCAAGAGCCTGGGGGCTCATGTCCCTCCTTGGACGATACCTTGTCAAGTCCATGGGTAGTTTTCTATTTTGAGGGGTTGCGACTGAGAAGTGAATGGAGTGGTGGTCTGACCAAGTAACTGGGTTTATATTAAGGTCAGAGACTTCTCATCCAATCTGGGAGACAAGATCAAGAGTGTGAGCACTTACATTATACAAGTAGCCAAAGGAATGACTTGTGTTAGGCCCAGAGTATTAATTGTGCACAGGAGATTTTGGCCAAGGTGAGAGCGCTCATCATCAACCCATGCAGTGAAATCCCCAAGAATCAGCCATCTTTGATGCTCAAGAACTAGTCTAGCAACAATATCTGCAAATTCTTGTAGAAATATCTTTCCATCTCCAGGGGGGCGGTATATGAGAAGGACTCTGAATCCTAATTCTGTAGAACTCCAAGCAGCAATGCACTCAAATGAGTGAGTAATTTCCATTGGGTGGACCCTAAATTTAATTGCTTTTCTAAAGCAGATGACCACTCCCCCTCATCTGCAGTTAAGTCTTGGGTTGTGAATGACAGAGTAATTTGTTGGAACGGCAGCTTCCAAGATAGGTGCTGCATTTTTGTCTAGCCAAGTTTCTGTAATACAGGCAAGATCTGAAGATTCAATAAGGTCAGCAATTGTAGCAGTCTTGATTCTTATAGATCTGGCATTGAAAAAGATGGACCTGATTGGGCATACCAGAGGGCCTGTAGTTTGAGTGTAGGGGCTCTGGGGATGTCAGTGACAGAGCGAGAGTTTACAGATCTGTTCTACCAAGCACAGGGTCATTTGATAGGAGATCCCGACAGGGTAAGTATAAAGGCTATCACTAACCCTCTCCCCCCTAACCCTAACCCTCCCTTAGGGGTGCCTAACCCTAACCTCCCCCTAAGTGCCTAACCCTAACCTCACCCCTTAGTGCCTAAACCTAACCCCCTCCCAGGGGTGCCTAAACCTACACTCCCTCCCCACACCCTATAACCAACCCTGCCAGGGGGGGTGTAACCCTAACCTCAATCCCAGGGATGTCTGACCATAACCCCCCTTCCCCTAGCCTAACCATAACCCTCCCATGGGGGTGCCTAACCCTAAGTCCCCTCGGGAGACCCCCTTTCGGCTATCCGCTCCCAATGCCGGCTTACCTATGAACGGTATGCCGGGCAGCAGGATTTCGGTGTGGGACTAATGATAGGCGTCAGTATTTAGACACCTATCATTAGTCCCATGCCAGGATTTCACTGTTGGGAAGCCAGTGGTCGGCATTTTGATGGCTGGCTTCCTGACTATATACCGTTGGCAGAAAATACTTCTGGGACCAACTGTATTGCTCCCTAAATTTCCTCTTTTTTGTGTGTGCAGCCTGTTCCCAAATGCATTGGTCATGAACACTGTGGCCAAACATTGTCTACAGTAATGCACATATTCTTATTGTAAAAGCTGGTGTAGCAGGTGCAGGAAGGGGTTTACTTACTTTTCATGTGTCCCTTTCCCTCTCTTTGTGATTACCATATGTGTGTGAGTGTGTGTTGCTGTCCCTTTCTTCTCCTATGTGTGTTTATCTCTCTCTGTATGTCTTCCCATGTGTGTTTTTCACTGTACTTGTTGTGTGTATTGCTCTGTATCACTGTGGCTTCATGTCCCCTATTTTTCCCTTTTTGGGTATTTGCTCCTCTCATTCTATCTGTGCCTTTGGCACACAACACCCCATTCTTGCTCAATCACCCCTGCTGAAATCAGCAGTTGTGTACAGATTAAGCTTCTGAACACCTATTTATTTATTCAATGTTTCAAGCATATTCTAATGAAAATAAATACTTACCACTAGCTGAATTTATTAGAATTATTATGTGGGTAAAAGTATTGCCTCCATACTTGTTTAGTAGGCTTCACCATGCTACTGGAAATCCAGTGTTTGCCCTTGCTCTTCATTAATAAATCAGAAATATGATATTAATTCCACAAAAGTTATTATAATTTTCTGCACATATTTATATAAAACATGGGAACTTTATATTTATTAATTTGAGAAATAGTTTACTCCCATAAGGTAGCTTCCTTAAAGGGCCTGTGTCACGGACTGGGGAACTTGGTGTTGTGGACCCGAGCTGGGTTGTAGAACAGAGACACCTGAACCTGAGAGTAGTTGGAATTTGGATGGTTTAATATAATTTCTGCTCATACAGATATGATAGGGATTGTGATATGAGATGTAACTTATAGTCCTCAGAGATAACGCAACAGGAAGATACTGAAATACTGTAAAACAAAGTCACTGAAAAGTCACTGAACTTGGAAGATGAACTGTAATGAAGAGCTGTAGACTTGAAGAAGTAAAACTTGGAAAATAGAATTAAAATCTTGAAATATGAGTCTGGGTTGGGGTTGCTGTTGAACTTGAGAACTTGAATATGACTGAAGAAAGCCGGGGAGTATACTGGATTGGAGTGGTGCACTTCAGTATAACTTCAGACTGGAGTATGCTGGATTGAAGTGGTGCACTTAAGTATGACTCCGGGCTGGAGTATGCTGGATTGGGGTGGTGCACTTGAGTGTGACTCTGGGCTGGAGTATGCTGGATTGGGGTGGTGCACTTGAGTGTGACTCCGGGCTGGAGTATGCTGGATTGGGGTGGTGCACTTGAGTGTGACTCTGGGCTGGAGTATGCTGGATTAGAGTGGTGAACTTGAGTATGTCTGCGGGCTGGAGTACGCTGGATTGGAGTGGTGAACTTGAGTGTGACTCCGGGCTGGAGTACACTGGATTGGAGTGGTGAACTTGAGTATGACTCCGGGCTGGAGTATGCTGGATTGGAGCACTGCAGTAACACAGGAACATGGGATACACCCGAGGAATGCTGGAACAGGCTTAGGCACTGTAGCAAACAGGAACATAGGATTCACACAAGGGGCACAGGAACAAGTGTCATGCTGCGGCATTGGACATCATTGTAATGGCAACTAGCCTGTGTCTCTGGAGGGCCTTTTATACTGTCAGGCAACTGTGGATTGGCTAGAGTCGACAGAAAGCATTGTTGACTGGATGCACACACACCACCTGACCTGAGCCAAGATGGCCGCACCCACGATCCGGAGGACTTGCATGCTGGCGCGCTATGCATGTATGGAACTGCGGCAGTGACACACAGGCCACAGCAGGGTTGCCGCAGACAGTCCTCAGGTGGAGGCCCCACAAAGGAGACCACAGATTGCAGTGGCCGGCGGCTTGGCAGGCCGTGATGACACAGGCATATGGGTAGGTGCAGGGGTCTGAGACGGAGGTCTCTAGCATGGTTTGTGACAGTACCCCCCTTTTTAAAAGTGGACTCCGGACACTTCCTTGGCTTATGACGAAATCTGGAATGGAAGGTTTTAACAAGATGAGGAGCATGGACATCGATGGCAAAAATCAAAGTTCTCTTTTCTGGACCATAGCCCTTCCAATCAATAAGATACTGGAGTCGTCCATAGCGACAGCGGGAATGCAAGATCCTTTGAATTTTGAATTCCTGTCCACATTGAGTATGGACACTAGGTGTTCTAGGAAGAACTCTCTGGAATCTGTTCAAAATCAAAGGTTTCAAAAGTGACACATGGAAGGAGTTTGGAATTCGTAGAGCAGGAGGTAACTTCAGTTTGACAGCCACTGGATTGATAACTCTTTCTATTGGAAATGGGCCAATAAATCGTGGAGCAAACTTCATAGACGGAATCCGAAGTTTGAGGTTTCGAGTGGATAACCACACCCTGTCCCCAGGTTGGAACTTTGGAGCGGCCCGTCTTTTATGATCTGAAAATTTCTTGTAACGTACAGAAGCCTTTAATAGAGAAGAATGCACCTTTTCCCAAGTAGCTGTAAGATGCTGAAGAGTGTCTGACAGTCCTACTGCCTTGATGTAGATGTAACACTTCATTGGAGGCAGAGGTCATTCTACCAGGTTCATCGAAGATTTTTCGAAAGGTAGCTACAAACTCAGTATAGTTGGAGAGAACTGGGTCAGCCTTCTCCCAGAAAGGAGAAACCCAGTCCAGGGCTTGACCCATTAATAGAGATATTATATATGCCAATCGAGATCTGGAAGTGGGGAAGCTGGGTGCTTGTAACTCAAAGTGAACCTCACAGTGATTTAAAAAACCTTGACAAAACTTTGGGTTTCCAATGAACTTGTTGGGAAGAGGAAGCCGAAGACGAGTAACTGGTGGGGAGGTCACTGAAAGAGTGGTCACAGGTGTAGAACTGCTCGACTGAAGGTCCGCTCTAGGTGTTCCAGAGAGAAGAGCTTGAACATTATCCAAATGAGTAGAGATATCTTGAATGTATTGCATCAACTGCACCTGTGCAGACTCCTGCCATCCTAGGTTATTCAACACATACTGGGTAGCACAAGGTCCAGGGCTCGGACTACCAGATGGGTCCATGTGGCCATTACAAACTGTCACAGACTGGGGAACTTGGTGTTGTGGACCTGAGCTGGGTTGTAGAACAGAGACACCTGAACCTGAGAGTAGTTGGAATTTGGATGGTTTAATATAATTTCTGCTCATACAGATATGATAGGGACTGTGATATGAGATGTAATTTATAGTCCTCTGTACAGAGAAAATGCAACAGGAAGATACTGAAATACTGTAAAACAAAGTCTCTGAAAAGTCACTGAACTTGGAAGATGTACTGTAACGAAGAACTGTAGACTTGAAGTAGAACTTGGAAAATAGAATTAAAATCTTGAAATATGAGTCTGGGTTGGGGTTGCTGGTTGAAGTTGAGAACTTGAATATGACTGAAGAAAGCCGGGTTGGAGTATACTGGATTGGAGTGGTGAACTTGAGTATAACTCCGGGCTGGAGTATGCTGGATTGGGGTGGTGCACTTGAGTGTGACTCCGGGTTGGAGTACGCTGAATTGGAGCACTGTAGTAACACAGGAAAATGGGTTACACCCGAGGAATGCTGGAACAGGCTTAGGCACTGTAGCAAACAGAAACATAGGATTCACACAAGGGGCACAGGAACAATGTCATGCTGCGGCAATTGACATTGTTGTACTGGCAACTAGTCTGTGTCTCTGGAGGGCCTTTTATACTGTCAGGCAACTGTGGATTGGCTAGAGCTGGCAGAGAGCGTTGTTGACTGGATGCGCACACACCACCTGACCTGAGCCAAGATGGCTGTGCCCACGATACAGAGGACTTAGATGCTGGCGCGCTATGCGCGCAGGTAACTGCGGCATTGACACACAGGCAACAGCGTAGAATGCCGCAGACAGTCCTCAGGTGGAGGCCCCACACAGGAGACCACGATGGCACAGGCATATGGGCAGGTGCAGGGGTATGAGACAGAGGTCTCTAGCACAGTTTGTGACAGTACCCCCCTTTTTAAAAGTGGACTCCGGACACTTCCTTGGCTTATGAGGAAATCTGGAATGGAAGGTTTCAACAAGATGAGGAGCATGTACATCGATGGCAAAAATCCAAGTTCTCTATTCTGGACCATAGCCCTTTCAATCGATAAGATACTGGAGTATGCAAGATTCTTTGAATTTCGATTTCCTGTCCTGGATTGATAACTCTTTCTATTGGAAATGGGCCAATATATCGTGAAGCAAACTTCATAGACGGAACTGAAGTCTGAGGTTTCGAGTGGATAACCACACCCTGTCCCCAGGTTGGAACTTTGGAACGGCCCGTCTTTTACGATCTGCAAATTTCTTGTAATGTACAGAAGCCTTTAATAGAGAGGAATGCACCTTTTCCCAAATAGCTGTAAGATGCTGAAGAGTGTCTTTGACAGCCGGAATGTCAATAGCCGGCACCAATGGAAATTCTGGCAAACGAGGATGTTGACCATACACGGTGTAAAAAGGAGGTCCCACACAGGAGATCACAGGACGCGGTGGCTGGCGGCTCGGCAGGCCGCGATGACACAGGCGTATGGGTAGGTGCAGTGGTCTTAGATGGAGGTCTCTAGCATGGTTTGTGACAGCCTGCATATAATAATAATACATCATGTTGTTAGTTCCAGTAGTTACATACAGGGGATGTAGTTAGCTGCTGGTCTAAATCCCGACGTCTGAATCCCGACAAGGGACAAAAAATAGGCGTCGAAATACCAACGCCTATCTTAATCCTTACGTTAGATAAAAAAAGAATGATGGCTGTCCATACTAGGTAAGTCTGAGGCATCCCTAGTGTTAGCCGCATGGGGGGAGGGTTACTGTAGGTTTAGGTTACATGGCGGGGTTATCGTTAGGTTTTGGGGGGGAGGTTAGGGATAGGCACCCCTAGGGGGGAAGGTTAGGGTTAGGCATTAAGGGTTAGGTTTAGGCAGAAAGGGAGGAGACTTAGGTTTAAGCACTATTGGGATGGGTTATAGTTAGGGTACTAGAAGGGACGGTTATGGTTAGGGGAGAAGGGGGGAGGGTAAGTATACTTACCCAACCCTTGACAGGATACCAACCATCGGGATGCCGCTGTCGTTATTGTGACAGGAGGCATCCTAACAGTGGGCATTACATACCAATTCCCTTATACAGAGGTCTTCTCAAACATGCAATATGGAAAACATTGTTTTGTTACATTACAGTTCCCTATGATTACAAACAGTTTTTGGAATCACTTGATATATCATTCTGTTTAGTCCAAAAAATATCTTATAGGATCTATAGATCATTTAACTGTTCAATAAAAAAAGTTGATTGCTTCTCGTGTGACACTTTCTCGGCATATCTGACTACACAATCAGGCAAAGGGGTTAATGTATATTGATGTCTCTGATTGATACATAGAAAACTGTAATTCCCCAGTATTAACCTTTTGATTAGGTCTTATTTAAGATATAAAGCTCTTTTTATGAAAAAATGGGGATCTACACTACATACATGTTCTTTGAATTTGATTCAGCTCATTGTAGACACACCTCTCAGACCTAACTAACCTAGACAAAGAGATTCAGGGCCTGATTCAGAGTCCTTCGTAAGCGGCCGCTCGTTCGCTCCGAGCGATGTTCGCACATCTGCGCATGCGTATGGGTCATAATGCGCATGCGCCAACCAGTCATTGCGGTTGGAAATCGAGTGCTCGCAAAATAGCGAGTGCCTGCTAATTTGAGTGACAGGATGAGGCGTTTGTGGGTGGTAACATGGGAAGGTGCTTGAAAACGGGGAGTGGTGATCCGAACGCAGGCATGCCAAAAGGTCAAAACGGGCATTTTAAGGGTGTGCATAATTAACAAAGCAGTGTCATCGACCACGTCACTTGGTTGTTTCTTAGCCTGAACTGTTCACATGATTGCGGTAGGAAAATCCTACCACAAGCACTGCGTGCAGTTCAGATGCCTTTCGATGTACTCGATTAATCAAATAAATAGCGGAGATGACGTAGGATGCGAGCGGCCAGGGGACGTCTTTACAAAATAGCGAGCGCATGTTTAGTTCGCTCGCTCCGACATAGAGGCGTCAACAGACCGTAAAGAGCGAGCGCTCAATTTAAATAGCCGGCCCCTTTTTCTGAACGAGCGAGCGCAAATAGCGTCCGGCTCTGAATCAGGCCCTCAGTTTCTAAACGAGAAATTAGACAAATATAGACAGGACAAAGAATTTAAACAGCTGGAGGAACTCACACAAAACAGATTGAATAAGAATGAGGAAGAACCCTTAGATAGAAAAAGATCCAAAATAATAAGGGACAAACTAGGGAAAAAGCAAGCCATTAAAAATAAAAACAGGCAGATGGAAAACGGAAAAAGCATATCAAGCTCCCTCAACACAAGACTATTTTAGGAAAACAAAACCAAAAAATCAAAACACCTATATATAAAAAATTCAGTTTGACTTACCAACAGTATATGAACAAGCTGCACGAAAGGAAAAAGACAGACACAAGACAATCAGAACAAACCCAAAGACATATAAATATTAGCTCAGACACAGATTTGGAAACAACTATTGATAGTCTGTTGTCGAAATACAGAACTACGATCACCTAGCAAGGCACTCCATCAAAAAAGGTTTCCAAATATTAAACTAAGAAGATACACCTAAAACAAAAACTGGGATTAATCCAAAAATAATTCCTACCAATAATAAGGCATGGGAGGATCATTTTTTTAGATATAGATGTAGGCCTTTAGGCCTGCAAAAGGAATACTACAGTACCAAACAAAAGTAAATTAAACACACTAGAAGAGGAGTTAGAGTAGGCAAGAACAAAACACAGAAAACACAATGAACACCCACAAAAACACAAGGATATTTAACCTGTGCAAGAGAACTCAAGAACCACATTACAATACATTATTATATAACGGCCTTAAATTTGCTCCTACTAAAAGCTTAACAAATTTGAGACATATTTAGATCTCCACAGATTCACAAGGAAACTGACTCTAGCCAAGTATTTTGCTAAGAACTCCATTAGTCAACCACAACAAGGAAAAGAAGATCAGACCTACAACATACAGGTAAGAAACCCCCCTCAACATTATACCCTCAACATATACAGTAAAAGGACCCCTAATAGAAAACTTGGAACAACTGGTATGCGGAGACATAGACTCAATTAAAACCCAAATAACCCCCAAACCCCCAAACCCATGAATCTTTCAAAAAATGAACAGCAGGCACTGAAAGAACTTGCTCAAAACAAAAGCATAGTTATTAAACCAGCAGATAAGGATGGGGGGTAGCGATTATGGAGAATACCAATTACCTACAAGAATGCAATTGTTACCAAAAATACATAAACACCCAATCAACCCACCTGGACACCCCATCATTTCGGGTGATCAACTAATTGTCATCTAATTTATCTGAGTACATAGATAGTTTTTTACAGCCATACATACAAAAATAAAGATCACATATAAGCAACACTACAGATATTTTAAGAACAATAGAAAAGGTTAATTGGAAACAAAACTATTGGCTGTGCACAAGTGATGTGATCTTGCTGTACATGGTGATTAATCACAAACAAGGAATAGAGGTAATGTGTTTAGATTTGGGTCCCATTCCCAAGATAGTTCATTATGGTATGCAAATATTCCAAAATATGGAATATTCCGATATCCAATATGCCCCAGGTCCTGAGCATTTTGGATAAGGGAGACTCAACCTGTACTATCAAATAGTGGGCACCATGAGAATTGGCTAAGCAACATCCCTGTAGGACAGTTTAAAAGGACCAGATGAAATTGCAGCAATCTAAAAGATTACCACACACAGGGCACCAAATTGAAACAACAATTTGTGGAGAAAGGGTACCAGGAGAAGTTTGTCATTCAAGCATTTGAACAAGTAGAAAAACAAAAGAGAAGAGCTCTCTTAACATATAAAGACAAAAATGACAGCAATTGCAGCAAGTTCAAAACATCCTTTATCACACAATATAACAAACACCACAGACAAATACGTAACATCATAAAAAAAAATTAGCATATGTTATTAGAGGACGAAACATTGAGTGACATACTACCAGACAAGCCCACAAAAATCTACAAAAAAGCCCCTGAGCTGAAAAAACTCCTGGTCTATAGCTATGTGAAAGGTAAAAGACATGTACAGACTACACTAGCTGGTACAACACAAAATGTAGGCTTCTACAATTGTGGTACATGTCAATACTGCAAATTGGTCCCTAGAACCATGAAAAAAGCCAATTCTATTAAATTAAATAAGACACAGATAGAATTCAGAATTAGTGACCAGATTACATGCAACAGTACTGGTGTCATCTATTTAATTACATGCCCCTGCGCACTGCACTCCATTGGAAGAACCAGTAGGAAGGTAAAAACAAGAGTCGCTGAGCATATCAGAAATATCTGGAAGGTCACTCTGGATACACATAGTGTGTCAAGGCATTTCAAAGAGAAGCACAACTAAGACCCGAGCAACTTATATTTGATCTGGATACAGCTAGTACCCACTTACTGGAGAGGAGGGGACTACCTGAAAAGAATAAACAAGGAAGAACTAAGATAGATGGGTAACCTAAAAACCATCACACCACATGGGTTGAACCTGGATAACGAGGTTAAATCCGTCATTACAGGATGATTACCTGCATAGTAACAAAACATTGACCATGTGCGATTACACAGGATGTACACCACACCATTCAATCAACTTGTCTAAATTGACAAGCTATTAATATGTCATGACACATAAATTGATTGAAGACACTCAACCAAAATAAAATACACTAATATCTAAATAAAACTGCAATTAGAATCCCTCTAAGCTGTTCCCCTGACAGATGTGTTTAACAACAGATACCACTTCTTATGCATCCCTGGCAAACTGCATTGAACTATTCTCTACTGGGACTATGTCCATTCGCTAAAACACCACTAAAACAAATAGAGTTACTATGACAACCAGCGAGCCAATAGCGGGACAGGATGACGTCATGCATGACATTTATATATATATATATATATATATATATTATATATATATATATATACACCCTTAACCAAGATGGCTGCCATTAACTCCCTGAAGAAGGCCTGATAAGGTCGACATGCATAGGAGGACACTGCTACATATCCAATGCATCCAAATAAGATTATTTAACAACAAGTCTCCTCGCAGACAGGCACCTGGCAGAGTTGAGTGCGCAGGAACACCTCCGGAACCCTCTCCAGCCCCAAGCAGTGATCTCGCGATACCGGGTATGGATGACGCGGGCACCAGGAAGTGGAACACACTGCGGGGACCACGCTGGTGAGTGGTGAGTATACACTCTCCGGAATACGGTCTGAGGACAGGTGACCAGAAGAAAGAAGAGGACAGAGACCGGACAAAGGTGAACCCTCACTGGGACTTTGATATTTATCTAATCCACTGGTACTATAATTCACAGCTGACATTTACCGCTACAGCTGCTGCACCCGGAAGGTGAGGGACGCCCACCTCCGGCTGATAACTCTATTTGTGACCAAAAATTAAAGACTACCTGAAGTAATTTCACCTTCCTCCCCACTCTTCATTAAATGATTTCTATTACACATTCTACATGCTTCATTTGATTTTTCTCTGTAACAATAATACCCATGGTATATTTATTGTTCATGCAGAAACCTTTCAGCAACATTAACAGAAAATTAACCCTTCCAGGTGCAGACCTTAACTAAAAATCAAAAATTGTCTTTTTATTTTATGTCATGAACTCGTTTTGCACTTAAAATAATAATTTGATATTAAACTTTAGATGGACATGCATTCTATTGTACTACTGGAGCAGGACTTTGTGTTATATGTGAAAACATTTGGTAACATGGTTGGATACAGGGGCAGAACTATGGGAGACAATGGAGGCACCTCCTCCATTGCCCACAATATATTCACCCCAATTAGAGCTGTAACTATGTACCTAGCTGCTCGGACCTGTGCAGCAGTCTCGGCACATCAGAGTACCAACAACTTCTCGTACCACTCCTCCCTGGGGACAGCCCTAGCTGTGGACCAGTGCAACAGTCCGGTGATCCTCCCTGGTGGAAACCATCCTCCAGAATCCTTCCTGGTGGCAGCTTTAGCCACAGACCCATGCAGCAGAGTCCTGAGTGGCTGGCCCAAGGATAAACGCAGCTGCAAATCTTCTTCCAGGCGCTGAATGTCAACAAGGATGTTTCAAACGGAGCTGCGGGTAAAAGGTCATGAGAGGTGGAGGCCTGGGGCACCAGCAACTGAGTATGGGGGGCAGATCTTTGCTGGAACTACTTCCTGGCATGTCAACAAGGATGCTTCGAATGGAGCTGTGGGTAAGAGGGCATGAGAGGTGGGGACCTGAGGCACCAGCAACGGGGGAAGATCTTTGCTGGAACAACTTCCCGGCATGTGATGCAGTCAGCAGTAGACTAGGCATTTTGTGATTTGTAGTCCCACCACAGTGGCAGTCTTACAGTATCTTGACTTAAACTCAGTCCTCAAAGCCACCATCAGGGGTATCAGGAGGGCTCCCCGCCCCACATCAGGTGGCTTTCGCCTCCATCAGGAGCCTCATGATAATTGCACCATACAGGTCACTATCTTGTCTGACTACTGCATACAGATGTGTCCACTTACATCTATCCTCCGTGCGACGCATAGTGCAAAGTGACTCGGTAGCACCGAGCATCTTTTTGTGCAAATTTGTCCCTTAAAATGTGTCTTATTTGCACAGTGTTGCGAATAGGATGCACAAGCAGCTTCTGCTGATTAAAATGATCTATGCCATGCCTATATTCTGTGTGCAACTGCTGGTGTTTCTGCATGTGAAATGCTACATTATAACTTGCCTCCAGGCATCTGGGATGAATTTACGCCACTGGTTGGATGCATGTGAGAAATCTTATATGAAGACAACAAGTTTATGGCATGGGAGCAATGGAAGTGAATGCTGCCAGTGGGGATGAAGAGGATGTCTGAAGAGGAAATGTGGAATAACCACAGTTTTACTACACTTTGATATGGTTTCCAGGAATTTAGGAATAAATGAATTAATTGTTATGGGGATCAATTGTATTATTTGTGGTAGCTTTTTTGGCTAGTCTACCAATTTTTAAAAATAATTAACAGCGCTATGTAGGGGGATTGCTGTACATCAAACCCTTGTTACTTATTTACAGCGATTTGCTGGAAACCATGTTTTCTATAATAACTTCATATTTTAGATCATAAATGGCATATAGTTATTTTCCTAATTAGCATAATTAGGATATATTTAATACCACAAACTCCTAGGTAAGGAGGGCCATGGGATGGTTATTCCAAACTGCAATAGTTCTTCCATAAATACACGAAATAGAAGATTCCATATATATTGTATCCAGATGTTAGCTCTAGTCCCGAGTACACTTTATACTTCAAGCTTTGTGTGTTGCAAATTAGATCCTAACGGCAAAGCATTTCAGTTGTTGTATTGTTCCACATGGCCCATTACCAGCCATTAAAACAACCCTCTGAGGATTTCCCTGCTCATGCTGACACTGGAATTCTTGATGAAATTGCAGATTATGTTTGACCACAGATGTTTAGGCATATCTCTTGCTTTTGACATCTCAGGCTTTCTATTGATATGCTTTACAATTAGCATCTTGTTACAGTTTAATAAGAGTAACAGTCAGGCAGTCACATTGATAGCTTTCTAATAACTAAAGATGCTTTCTTTATGTAGTGTCACAAACAGCTATTGGCCCATTAGTTCTTGTTAAAATTAGTCAAATTAAAATAAAAAATTCAAACATATACAGTAAGTAGTTTAATGAACATTTAGAGGATTAAGTATTTTATAGTGTAAATGCAAATGTAACGTAAAAATGAGCTCTTCGGATTTGGAGAAATCTCACAGAACAGAATTTTGGGGATCCAGGTACACTGAGTCATGGATCGGTTGCACTCACCAAATTTATATATGAAAACAAGGCATCATTTTCTTGAAATCTCACATCTTGCATGTTTTGGCCTTAGCTGCCATTTTAGAATAGAAAGCATGCGGAGAGGTTGACTGCTGGAATTCTGCTCTGATAAAGGGGTTTATAGAGGGTGAAAAAGAAAAAACAAATCAATGGGATTAGCTGTATAATCTTAATAATGTATACACACATCATAGTCTGCTGGAAATTTGTATTAAAGTAGGTGTAAGAGGGTGAAGACCATCAGTAACTACTAGTAATATTAGTAGTAAAAGTAAATTAGGAGTGGACATTAATAAATTAATATTAACTTGAATTTTATATGTATATGGCAGATGAAGATATGTCCCTTTGATAAAGCTGCATTAGAATAGCAGCAAAACGCATTTCATGTGGATCTTAAACCTATCAAGGACCTATCAAGAACCTACTATTACGCTTGAACCAGGACTGGACTTTAAACCTTACCATCACTACTCCAAACTTTGGGACATATCTTCATCTGCCAATTATAAAGGACTCTACCAACAAGACAACGCTTACTGGTGAGGAATTTACAACCCCCCATTTATATTGTGATAACAACCACTATTGAATACGGGACTGTTCCTCCAGCGGTGTGGATTTGGGAGACTTAATATATGGACTATGCTCCAGCATGCCTACATGCCTTTCTGTCCTAGTGAGTAGTAATATTTTAGTCCAGCCATCAAATTAGGAACAAGTGTATATATTATTGGTTCATGTATCATGTATTTTATTATTGATTTTTGAAAAATCTTTTATACATTAATTCGTAATAAATACCATTTCATTGTGAGATATATTGTTGTGCATTTTACCATTAGTAGCGCTGCTTGCTTTCTTTTTTATATGATACCTTCTGGCCCACAGGCCTGCTTGGCTACCATGACCCCACCAGGGCTGTATCCTCCAGGCAGCTGATAGGTGCATACCTCCCAACTTTTTCATCCCTTGAAGAGGGACACTTAGCGCGCCGGAGGCGTGCTCGCCCGAAAAGGGGATGAGGCTTCACTAGAAAGGGTGTGGCTTCCCAGACACGGGGCAGAGTCTCACGGCAACCCCCGTTTGTGTTATTATAGGGATCGTGCCCAGCACTCTCCGAGATGCTTGGCAGCCCCCAGGCTCTCACTACAGAGGTGAACAGATGCCGTGCGCATGCGCACGGCATCAGTTCACCTTCTTCAGTGTGCTCTTCCCAACTTCCCCCCCATAGTGGGACAGTCCCAGAAAAGCGGGACTGTCCCGCTCAAAGCAGGACAGTTGGGAGGTATGTAGGTGTAGTCACACTTATTTTTTTAAACCTGTTTGGGCAGATCCCACATCATAGCACAAGTTCAGTGTGCACAGTATATATTGTGTTTTGCTCTGCTCCTCTGCCCTCAGGTCTGATAGTTTGTACAAGGTATAATTCCAAGCACTGATAATCCTCTGCCACCTCTTGCTCCTATCTCCTTGTTTCCATATTGCTTTTTTTGATAGATCCCTTCATCAGCTGACTTCTCTCCAGCAGTGCTAATAATTCTCTCCTGAAACTTCTAGTATGTTAATCAATCACATCATACTGCCCTCATTCTCTTTCTCCCCCTCACCAGATGTAGGGTGTATGTGGCAGGAACAGTCTCCCAGCCCCTTTCCTCAGGCTCTTCCCAGCTGTTCTGTGGCGTCTGTATTTATGCCTAGTGCTCCCCATCCAGCTTGCTCCTTGTTTCTATGGCAACCTCTCCATTCTCACTACAGGACAGACTCAGATATCTTCTCCCATACAATAAACAACCCTTCAGTTTCTTCCATATAAAACACAGACTCCTAAAAATGGGCATGGGAAGGACTGTGGCTTTGTGATACATCCCCATTTTTATCACTCTGGGGGAGTGCTCAGCACTCTTGGATATGTTGGGTTGCCCTCAGACTCTCCCCCCCTTACTGTGTAGATGTCGTGTACATGCAAACACCATCAATTCACCTGCTCCTCTGCTATGGAGAGCAGTGGTGAGAGAGTGCTTACCCATTCTGCCCGCCAATCCCCCCCCCCAACACACATACACACACACGGTGCACTGCTGCCCGAGGGTAGATAGTGGGACAGTCCCCAAAAAGTGGGACTGTCCCATCCAAAGCGGGACAGTTGGGTGGTATGTTTTCTCTGGGATTAGAAAGCACAATCAGTAATCTAGCGTATAGAATATGTACAGTAGATAGAGCAGAGGAGATAGTGGGTTGGTAGTCATTTCAAATTAACCAAAGGCTCAATGTAGTATTTAGGTAACTGAATTTTGTCTTTACCTTAGTGACAGGTAAGAATTGATAACAAACATTGATGGTAAAACTATTTTTCTTTCAGGAGCATATTGTTTAGAATTAAATAACCATTTACAGTTCCTGCTTTAAAAGTCAAGTTTTGCCCATAAATAATCTTCTGACAAATTCATTTCTGCCATCAAGCAAAATTATTTTAATAAAATAATCCATTAAACTACAAATCTAGTGTTTTGAGCTAGATTTATTAATCAATTGATTTAACTTTTGAGTAGATACATCCTAATATAAAATATATAATTCAATTTTTCTGTTTACCTTTCCTATACCACTGTCCATTATTTAGCAAATTGTTTAAATTGTATAGAGTCTTTAACACTCTATTGTTTATTTTTAATTTGTATTTATTTGAGGAGGATATTAAATAATTTTGTTATTAATAACCCCGCCTATTTCAGAGATGTATGTAAACCCAATGGTTTATGGACAACTCTGATGTTTAATGATCGGTGCATGTGCAGGATCTGTACTGTACTTGTGCCAATTACTGACTGTGATGTTGGTTGCAGTCCCCCCTAGGCCGCAGCATAATTGACGTGTTGTGGCCATTTGGGGGCCTTGAAGGGGGCGGTGATGGCCAGCGTATTTAAAAATGGGGGCTTGTTGGGTCACTCAGATGGCTGATGTTTTCGCAAATGATCTGATGCTGCATCCTCGGATGCAGCACTGGATCACAGAATCTTGCAGAAGGAGCTTATTTACACAAGACACCTCTTGCAGTATTAGCATATCTACACACAGTAGCTGCATACAAAGATGCAGCTGCTATGTGTAATGCGCTCAACTCTGACTAAGGCCCTCAAAAGTCACCATTCAGTACATTTGCCATTATTTATTTTCTCATCCCCCCAATTCCTTTATCTTATGGGGCCCATACATCTGCAATGTATTGCACCAATTCCCCCATTCTGCCAGCGGTGGGTCGGGAAATCAGAGAAATTCCTCGATTTGCCTATATTAACCCAACCAAATATTGATCAGGATCGGTAAGTCGGGGATTTTTAAAATGCTGCTTTTCCCCAATCCACTTACGGATCACTGATCATTGATGGTCGCTGATTGGCAAATCAGATTGGAAGAACAGGAATTCAGAGCCACAGATGTACAGCCCACATTATCCTAATGCTCTACTTCAATTTAACCAAGGAGTTGTAATCCACTGACAATACATCTTATTGGTACGGACTAAAAGTATTGTAGAAATATGGCCATGCCTAATGCAGGACGAAGATGACCTGGAAGAGACCAGTTGGGGACATTGCTACTGAAGTAGAAGACCAGGATCCGCATCGAGGATGACAATACCAGGACTGTATGGAACATAAATTATCTCTTGTAACCTGTGAAACAGAAGAGTTCTGGAGAAGAATAGACCCAGCAGTCCCCGGCAGACACCAGAAGACAGCAAGCTCAATTGGAGAAGACCCTGAAGCAGCAGCTGATTGGAGACAAGAAAGAAGTTGAGGACAGAGAAGCCTACAGTGATGAAAAGATAAATAACTCCATGAAGCGCCTGACTGCAGCATGTCCCGCTGGAAAGGGCACATCCCTGCACTTTTTACTTGTAATCTCCCTAAACACTGGGAGCTTGATTTCGGGAGCTAGACCAATGGACAAAGTTATAAATGCAGACACTAGGTTCCTGGCTGCAGTTGTTATCAGGCCCATGCCTCATTTAATACCCATACCTCTTTTATTATTTATTATATATTAAGCCTGTGCAATCATATAACTGGAGGTGCTAGGCCTTTGCCATAATTTAACTAGCCAAGTGTACCATTGGATTTTCAGTGGCCAATTACATAGGGAATGTTATCGGCAATGAACAGGTAAAACCCCAACTGCAGAAAGTGGAGGCGATTCATTTCAGTTTCACAGTTACACAGGCTGAGCTGCAGTTCATCACTGAGAGACAGAAAAGGTTTAAAACTCTCATACACCCACTGCTCTGGGCACTGATGCTGGCAAGCAGCCAGTAAGTAGCCCAAAGTTCTGTAGTGCCAGGGACTGATGATTTTGACTTTGTTAGAAGAGCATGGAAGACTGTGGCTGCTGGCCATTGCAGCAGACTAACTATTTAGCACTGGGACTGCTGGGACATTCATTTATATTATGTGCTTGTGGGTCCAGGCATAAGCCTAAATATGCTAAAGTGCAGTGTCTGCTGCCATTAAAGACACTGCTTTACCGATTACCTGCCTGCCGTGAGTCCTTATTTCACCCCGTGTTACTATATACTGTATATATATATATATATATATATATATATAATCCATGTAATAATATGCAGCTCTCCGAGGCTTAGTAAATAAATAAAGCTGTATTAAAGCATGTCAAAGCGTTCAACGTTTCAGAGCACCACTGTGTTCTTTTTTTCAAGGTAACATTTACAAACATTGAAAAATCTTACTTTAAATAGAGCTCTAGGGAAGAATGGGTACTGTAGTTTTGTATGGGACATGCAGGTGTGAATCCCTCATGACATGTGACCTATGAAGTTACTCCTGAACTACATCTGATAGATCATCTAAGAATTATTCATAAAGACTCATTCGAAAAAGAAGAAGAACATGAAGTGACTGTATATGAACTCAGAAAACCAAGGAAAATCATTTTATTCCTCCCCTTCTGGAAATACACACATACTTTTACTTATATTACACTTATTAGTTAACAGCATATCATAGATGTTATCCATAAAACAATTAATATATTAATATACGTTTGAGTTTTTTATTAATAGATATGTGGATGTTCCCAATTATAATTATGAATAAGGTTAAGTCAGGTGCAATGAATTACTAGACCATTTTAATTAGATTCTATGGAAAACTTATATTTTTTATATTCCCAATACATGGGGTAAACTTATATTGATACTAATACTGTCCCCATTATGCCATATAGGACACATTAAAAATATTGACACTTCCAGGACTTAAGAAAGGTTACGTCATCAGGCATAAAGGAGTAGGAAGATGGCCGCAGATGAAATTAATATCAGGAGTAGTAAGATGGTCGCGGGTGAATTTATTACTAGGAGTACCAAGATGGCCACCACCAGCAATGGAGGATGGATACGAGATGTCCGGAGAGGAAAAGTGAACGGCTGCGTGATAGCACATGGACGGGGGACTGAATAGAGGAGATGGACTAACTATGCAGATGACCACAGAAGTGATATGATGCTAGACGTGGGCGGAAGTGATGCGGGCGGAAGTGACACGATGCCAGATAAAGACGGATTCCTTGTTTGTCCTCATTTGAGGGGTATAAATATCAGGTGCCCCACAGGAGCTCAGGTATCCCTTGAAGAAGTCCAAGACACAGACGAAATGCGTTGGAGGCTCCTATTCTCTACCCACTCATGAACTTGCCATTTTTATGATCAGATAAGCCATTTTTATTCCTATTTTATTCTGATATTCTTACGGCATTTTTTATGAAAAAAAATATTTTTATATGTATATTTATTTGTGGATTTTATGCATATTATCCTACATGTGGAAGGATATTACTCTTGTCTTTGATTAAAAATGTTTTTTTTTTTATATAATTCTTTATAAATTGTATGAGTATTTTTGCACATTTATAATCTGAATATTAATGCACTGTTGTACACATTTATGAAATTTTTGTCCATATACTGCTGCTAATCATACTCTATCACTTTGCGAATATTAGTTATAATTAGGAGATTTTTCCATATGAATTGTATTTATGCACTGAGCACTTTTTTGTATGCCACTAAGCACTTTATTGCATAAAGTTACTAGTTTTAATATACATATATAAGGGTATATAAGCACATGAGGCGCTCTATTCCAGTTCCAATATTTGCACATTTTTTTATGTAACAGACTACCACTGATACATTTTTTTACTGGTTGAGCAGACACTCATATTTTTGGGGAGTGCCTGATACCTAGTTCTACATCAATATATAGTCAAGGAATATACACGTATGTGACAAGTACAGTATATATAAATACCATTCACAAGGATCTGTACTACATTGGCGCTGTAATCTCCTGCTACATATATATATATATATATATAAATATATATTTATATCGAAGTAATAATATGCGGCTCTCCAAGGCTTAGTAAATAGTTAAAGCTGTATTAAAGCATGTCACAGCATTCAACGTTTCAGAGCACCACTGTGTTCTTTTGTTCAAGGTAACATTTACAGACATTGAAAAATCTTACTTTAAATCACCCACAACCATCTACATGCTGTCCCACTTCTGGTCCGGGATGCTCACCAACAGTGCGCCGTTGTCCAAGCTGGGATGACATCATGGATCCCACAGTGCATTGCCGGTTGCCATGGTAATCAGCAGCCACATCTGTGTGGCTCTGTCTGGGATAACAAAACACATGTAATAAAGACGTATATGAAAGTGCATAGGCTAAGAAAGTGCATGAGCAAAAAATCAACATATGCAGCCATCAGCAGTTGACATAAAAACATATTGAGGATATCATAATCTAATAGTCAGTGAAGCTAGTATTAATGGGAACTGTTACCTAGTTCCCTAAATACTCAGAGTGCCGCCTATTATTACTTGGATTTGTATTACAATTACAGAGGAGGGCACCCGGACTGTTGATTCATTGGAGATAGAGTGCCGGTTCGAGTGGATTCCTACATAACATATAACAGGATGTAGAGGTGTCAATATGCCCCAAGGTAAGACTTTTAGTTTAAAACAGGAAGGAACTAATCAGATTTAAAAAGAAAAAAAGCATCAAATCATTAAAGCTGATTATGAGGATAATTGAGTGTACTGGTGGCTGATGGGTGGAGAAGGACCACCCTTGAAACGAGGTCCTCAGACTTCCAGGCAAAGCTGGAGACAGAGGTGTGAAAATCAAAGGAGAGAAATACAGTCATCCAACAGTGATAGCATATTTGCTTTGCCAGATTCCGATGACACCACAAGAGCACAGATGGCTCCTTTAGAGGCAACAAGAGGGGAGGTGGAACAATTTGTGGCAGAGCACCCACACGCAGGGGCGGCCAGAATAAAAGGTTCCAGAAGAGGCACCAGCAAAAGGAATACCTAATATACAACCTCTCATAGAGGGTACTAAGTAATTTTGAGGTACAAGTATTAAACAAGGGACTAAATTATATCCCCTCTAACTTGCATGATTACTTTAAATGAAAAATTAGCCTACATAAATTTTCACAAAAACTTCACCTGCATGAACACTTTCAACATAACATCCAAACTCAGTAAGAAAATCCGTACACCAAGTTCCTTAGTATGACAAGTTGTTACAACTTTGAACCCATATCTACAAACCCATCAATAAAAACATTTACAAGACTTTTGGATGATTCAGTGACTCACTATACTGCCACTCCTCAAACCACTCATTTCAATTTATCCAGGTTGGAAAGAAGAGCATTACAAGATGTAAGCAAATATAAAGACACACTATCCATCTAGCGGATAAAGGGGGAGGAATAGTGGTGCAGAATCTCACTGATTATGTGAGGGAAGTGGAAAGACAGTTGGAAGATACCAATACATATAAAAAATTGCATTGTGATTCCACTATCCCTTTTAAAAAGTAATTGGATGGCATCCTCCTACAAGCAAAAGAGAACAAATATATCAATGAAAAAATCAGAAGGTGCTAACGACTGATTTCCCAGTGGTACGGTAATTTACACCATACCAAAAATTTATAAAAGCCTGACAGACCCCCTGGTAGACAATCATCTTGGCCAGGGGGTCACTTTTACAGCTCCTCAACATCATTCTTCAACCTTACATACAAAGACAACTAACCTGTTTAAAGGATACAACACATTTATTAACACTTTTGAGTAATATTCAAGACCTCCCATAGGTAACATTACTATGTTTTGTAGATGTATGTAGCCACTATACTTCTATTCCTCATGAAAGTGACATGATACGTATGGAGCTATTCCTCAATTCCAACAAGATAACAGAGATGGAGCATGGTCTGTTCCTAGAGCTCCTCAATTTGACATGAAAGAACTGCTTCCTTTATAACAACAGCTTCTATCTACAGAAGAATGGTTGGGCGATGGGGTCCAATTTGGCCCCATCGTATGCCAATGATTACAAGTTTTGGCAGGAAGAACAACTGTTTCTAGCCAAACCTGATATCAAAAAAGCACTTACTTGTACATGCAGTATATTGATGATTTGCTCATACTGTGGACAGGGGGCGAAACCAAGATGGAGATGGAGAGCTCAGTAACTCAGACATGGAAATCAAATTTACATACCAGTATAGCTTGACAGAAATCAATTATATAGATGTACACATCAACATCTGTGACAGAATCATCCATACAGAGGTATTTACCAAACTGACCGACAGAAATACCATGCTCTTCGCATCTAGCCATCATCCCAGATCACTAAAGAAGGGACTAGCCAGATCACAGATGATGAGAATGTCACAGATAACCAGTAATATGGAGAAATTAAGTGAAGAACTGGATAAAGTAATCCATAAATTTACACAGAGAGGATATGACCTAAGACAATTAATGGAACATAAGAAAGAGATTATGAGTATCCCGAGAGAACAATTACTGAAACTATAAACAGAGAACAGCAGAAGGCTATAACCTGGAAAAGTGAGTACACTACAGCCAGCCCGGTCATCAATAGAGCCACTAAGATATTGAGGCCTAGAGTTTTTTTTATGTTTGAGGCCTGTCATATCTTTATCTTGTTTTACTAGGGGTAGAAACATCAGAGATCTACTAGTATGTATGGATATTTTTTGCCTCACAAATCCAGATACCAGGGGTATATACCTTAAGCCACCAGGGTGTTACACCTGCCCAAGCTGTCTAACATGCAAATATATGGACACAAGAATCCACATACTGGCCACAAATACAAAATCAGACATACTTTGTATTGTACCTCATATTACGTGATATACATAATTAATTTGCCCTTGTGGCATTTACTATACTGGACAAACAACTAGATTGTTTAAAGAAAGAATGGCACTACACCACTCGGCCATATGAGCTGCACTTGACGGAAAGAACATGGAACAACCCGTAGCAAGACACTTTCGGGAGGCATGACACACCTTGTCCATTTTGAAGCACAAAATTATAGACCATGTTCCACCCTCCAATCTGGGGGTGGGGGGCGATCGTGCCAACAAATTATCCAAACTAGAGTCTAGATGGATGTATGAATTAAATACAATCATGCCCCATGGTTTAAACGATAAGATGCCCTGGAATGTTTTTCTGTAAAATACGTTTTTGTAAAATATGTTTGGCTGATACCTTAATAATGCTTGCATAATTAGTTAATTCTCCATAATTCCTTTATGCGGATGGCTCAGAATAGCTTCCCCAAGAAGAGTATAGCGTTCTCTAATGTGTTCCTTTTTCTTGAGCTGATATACTACGTCTATTTTCCCACTGGCTCATTACAAGTATTTAGGGAATTAGGTAACAGTTCACATTAATACTAGCTTCACCGACTATTAGATTATGGTGTCCTCAACAGTGATCGAAGTGGGGCTGTATACGGCGGTATGACATACCACCACTTCCCGCCGCAACTACATTTTAGCCGCAGAAGAGAATGTACCAGCACTGGTATCGAGTATGGGATCCCAACACTGGAACAGCAGCGGCATTATGTAGAGATGTGTCTCTGGGGACACATCTCGATCTGCAGCGGTGGTGGCACGTAGCCGTGATGCAGCATCATGTCCCAGCTGCACTAAAGCACTTGCCCCAGCCAATCGCAGCTCACGGGCAGCCAGCCAATGAGAAGCTGCCAAATAACAGATTCTCATTGGTCTGCAGCCGGCGCCAGATATAAATAGCCTCCCCTTTTTTTATTGGCCGTCTGAGCCTGTCCGTGAGCCAGGATTGACTGACGGCCGGTCCTAACTGTAAAGTGCAGTGTAGGAGGCAGGAGCTGCTACTGCAGTGCTAGGGCCCGAATCTCCTGCGGCAGCTCCATGACAGCGCTGACTCAGAGAGACAGGTAAGAGGGGTGTGAGAGAGGGAGTAGAGAGAGGGGCAGACAGTTAGAGGTGTCAAAGGTGAGGGAATAAGTTAGCGAGAAGGACAGGGTTGAGAGAGGGGAGCAGGCATGGAGAAGTGTGGTGGGTGCAGGGGGTGATATGGAAGCAGGGGCCGAAAGGGGAGGGGATTCAAATCTCCATACCCCCACCTCTAAATTCCCACTTCGAGCACTGATCTTCAGTATGTTTTTATGTCACTTGCTTATGCCTGCATATGTTGATTTTTTGCTCATGCACTTTCTTTGTTTATGCACTTTTATACAGATGTATTTATTTATTACATGTGTTTTTTATACTGCAGTGTAATATACTCCCAGACAGATCCACACAGAGGAGGCTGCTGATTACCATTGCAACCAGGAATGTACTGTAGGATCCATGACATCATCGCAGGCGGCCACCGGCGCAATGTTGGTGAGCGTCCAGGACTGGAAAGGGGACAGCGTGTAGATGGTGGTGGGTGATTTAAAGTAAGATTTTTTAATATTAGCACATGTTACCTTGAAAAAAAGAACACAGTGGTGCTCTGAAACATTGGTCACTGTGACATGCTTTAATACAGCTTTATTTATTTACTAAGCCTCGGAGTGCCGCCTAATACATCCTTGAGGAAGGTGATTATGAAACAGCTGTCAGGACATGCTGGGTAACACATGGGGTTATGGATGTCAAGGGTGTTAGAGCGTTGCTCCACGAGAATTTTTGGCACCAGATAAGTACTGTTGACTACTCATGTCTGTTTGGATGGCTTGTTTTCCCCTTTTTTTTATCTTGGCGAAACAAATGTAAACTATTTTTGCATTGGTTGTATTCCATACTATTACGCAAGGTCAGAAGATGGATGGTAACTTTTATATATATATATATATATATATATATATATATATATATATATATGTATAGTGGGAAAATAAGTGAAAATAAAGTTTATTTATATATATATATATATATATATATATATACACACGCACACACACACATATAGATATATTAATTTCTTTACATTTGTAGAATGTTTTTATTTTTAGCCCAAATATGTATCAGATTTTCAGTTGAATGAAAGTCATAGGGTCAATACAATTAGATTCACGGGGGTAAGTTACTTTTGTAGTTATTGGTAGAACCTGTGGTGTTGAGACATACCTCCCAACATTTGTATGGAGGAGGTCAGGGGCTTATGAACAAAGGAGTGTGGCCCATACCCACCAACCACGCCCCCATTTTCAACATGCTGGGGTTTTGGCCAGCTGTCCAGGAGCTGCTGGACAGCCCCCAGCCTCTCCTAAAGCTGCATGCATCATCCATTCACCGCTGCTCTACTATGCAGAGCAGTGGTGTCAGAGTGTCTCTCCAACCTCCCCCCACCAGTCCAGTGGGACACCATGGCCCATGGGTGGGACAGCAGGACATAGCCCAAGAATCAGGACTGTCTGGCTGAAATATGCACAGTTGGGAGGTATGTTGATAGGTATCAGCAATGTGCGATGGAGGTCAGTCCACTTGCATAAAACTTATCCAGGCTTATTGGTTTATTAACTACAGTAGCAAAAACAGGATACACGGTTCATGCAGGTATGCACATATAACTGGTACAAACAGAACCAGCCATGAGCTCTATGGGGGTTAAAGCAGGTTAATGCAGGTGGTGTGCATTTTAGGGTAACACACCTGTAATATACATCCATGATGGCAGTGGCTCTTTAAGAAAAAGCCCCCATACTATGGTGCAAAATGCATCAGAGCCTTTGTACTGGACCCGCTGTGGATACTCGTTATCACATGCCATTAATCTGTGGTGCCCCAGAGAGTCACACGCTACAGTGTACAGCTGGATGTGCTGCTGTTAAGAAGGTTGAGGCTGAGCTTAATATGCGATCTACGGGACTATGCACATATAACAGGTAGTCGCTGCCCATTATCTTTGGCTGGAATATTGCCTCCCTCTGTGTCTCCTTGTCTCTATCGAATGCATACTGCATGTTAATAAGCTGGAATCATCATTTCTAATGCAGAATTCTGCAGGACTATACAAAATCTATGATTGAGCTCTAAGTAAGCTCCAGGACTCCAATTAAATTGCATCGCAATACAGGTGCAAACTATAAACTTTGAGTATCACACACATTTACTTTTTACTGGTATAGCCAGGTTTTTTAGGATTCACCTCCTTTAGGTTTAACAGAAAGATTTTATTGTAATATAATTGATATATTCACTAGTAGTATATTTTTACATGGAATATTGCTATATGTGGGATGTTTAACTTTATGACTGGTCTTATTGCTGTTTTAAAGATATTAAATATATTATCTTTGTGATTTATTAATGCAGATAAAATATTAATTTGCTCTTTAAGAGTAGGCAGTGGTGACACTGTGGCACTTATTGTACCTCCACCGGTGCAGTGAGATGCTCAGGGACACATCCTATCTCAATGGAGGATGGAGAGAAAATATGTGCAGATAGGCTGTGCATGTGCAATAGCACAGTTGGGTCGGTGGTCCCACTGTAATTTCCATCTTAGGTACAGAGTTCCAGACCTGTCAGTAGAGGACAGACAGCGCAGAGTGCATTCCCCTCCTAACATGTCGAAATGCAGCCAACATCCCTGCAACTCGCCCCCCTCATGGCCCGGTCTCGTCCAGCAAACGTGGATTTTTGTATGAAGCCCTATAGCCGTTGGTACCATAAACAGGATCCTCTACAGAAATGGTCATGCAAAAACCATTCTTCATATTTTTAACCATCTATTAGTATTTCAGGATCCTTCTTATGTTTACAATTGTCACCCAGTTGCATGAAATGTACAGAATTATAACTACTTGTGTTTCTCAAATGCATATTTTAAATGACTGCAGGGCTGAGCACATCTCCTGATATCTATAACAAAGAAGCATCAGGTTTATCTGCATGTAGTATTTCATAACTCAAGACAGATCCCACTTGATCATTCTATGTAAACTTAGATTAATATGCTTGTATTCGATTTTTGTATTAGCACACTTTATAATTTATTTCTATTTGTTACCTGACAAACCATATATTATTAAAGAACATTTAATAACACTTCTGAGTTTGTTTCATTACCTGAAACTTGATGCAATGCCAAAATAAAAACAGAAAATATGACATCTATTATCATGCAAAGCAGTCCTGCTTCATCTGTATCCCCAGCACAGGCAGCAGGTGTAGCATCATCTGGAAGAGAGGCATTCAAGCAGTGGAAATGGGCAGCTTGTGACAGATCTTATTGCACTAGGATAACCGTGGGTCTGTTGTTACCCCAGGTGACAGGGCAGAGAAACAAATATTTATTTTTCTTTATTCACAAGTGAAAGTTTTAGCACAGATCAAGGTTATTCCCTCAAGGAGGAGAAGTATGAGTATTTTTTTTGCAGTGCAATAAATACTAAAGGCTCATTTAGTTTCTTGAAGTTAAAAAAGAAAAACTAGTGAAGAAACACGATTGTCTCAGTTATGATCAATGTGAGCACAGTCTAGAGCAGACAAAGGGTGACCTACTTAAAACAAACATAGCTTCTTTGTCATTGTAGAAATTAGATTGTTTAGTTGTTCATGTACGCTGTAAGTGCAGAGTAAGACTATTGCATCCTGTACATTTTTGCCAGTAGACAAATATATAATCCACTTGAAAAAAAATCTTCAAATTCAATATTTTCCATTTGAGTCCAATTATCAAATGTAGTCACTAAATAACTGAGAGCAGCAATAAGATGAAAAAATGTTAAGGGTTTCTTTAACAGAAATCACTGTGGTAGGATATAAAAATGTTGTCAGTCACCATTTTTCCTATGTTTGTTTTGTAAGGCTACTGTTAATAATTTATAGGTCTAAACATTATCAAGTGGCTTCCATGGTGACCACAGTTAGATGGCATATGATGTAGTGGGCAGGTAGGCTTTGGAACACCCCTCTAAACTCCCCCCTCCAATGCCTACTCATGATATGCTGAGCATCTGTGAGTGACTGGCAGCTAGGATGACCTACAGTACTTTTTATAGGGCCAACCCGGGACAGTGAAATCGTGTTGTCTAGACAATGAACTGGACCAATATTTAATGATTTTTTTTGTAAAAGACACAGAAAATAAGATTTCCATGTATAAAAAATAAATGATGGATAGACCCCAAAGACTCCCTGTTAATGATAGTGCGCCCAAAATTGCTGGAAGGAGTACACTCCTGTGCTTCCTCCCTCCAGCTTCCTATTAGTTACACTGAACTACAGCTACTAGGACCCACCAGAGATCAGTCAGAAGGGGTTCAACCTCTGACATGTGTTACTGCACATGCATGGCATCTCTGTGCATCTTTACTCCATTATGCCCATTAGGGCAAATAGGACTATGAGACTCTCACATCGAAATCATTTCAGCGCCCAAACTTAATCACAAATACCCTATACCACATTCAATATACAAAACACCAGGGCTACTTTCTGCTGGTGTATTCACCCAGCTCACGCCCAGCGCACTACTACACCAAGCATTATCCTAAGCTCCAAGCTGCTATATTCTGCACAGATTGCCTACCACTGTTATACCTGTGATATCCCTGTGTCATTTGTTTCTAGCTGTTTTACCAAAGGACAATACCTAAAAACCATGTGTGGACTAACCACCACCAGCGCCAACACCAGCGTTACACACACAGAACCATCAGTACCTTGGCAAATACATGTGTATGTTACTTCAATTTCTTATCTGGAGGACTTCTGCACTAAGCACATTTCACTACACATATCTGTGACAGCTTTACTTTGCTACTACTATCTGCTGTCACTATACTACTCTTCTAAAAATTAATAACAATGGTCTCAATTTTAAACACACAACAATGGATGCTGTACTAAATTATGAGTTACTCGTTATTGCAAATGGTTTGCCAGACTGTTGGATTTATCCCTTTTAGCCTTTGTTTTTTATTTTTTAAAGCCACCAAATGGATATTACATTTCCTTTCACACACTTTGAAGAAAACATGGACTTAAAACATTCCAGGGAGCAGTGGCGTAACTTCATCCCAGTTGCCCGGAGGCAACATAAGTATTGGTGTCCCCCCCCCAAAAAAAAAAAAAAAATTTGAAAGTGCTACTGTGGAAAAAAAATCTCTCTCTCTCTCTCTCTCTTTTTTAGTATACTGCATGTGCCTGTACTGCAACGCTGCTCGAAGCATGCAGGGTGCAACACAACCCCATTCACAGCTGAGAAACAGACGCATTTGCCCCCACAAGAAAAAAAAAAAACTAACACATTGACCAAAACAGGAAATAAAAAAAGCCACCACAGTAAAATCTAAAAGACATTAGCCTCCACAAAAAACAAAATGAAACAAGCAAATTGGCCTGGATAGTGTGGATAATGTATGTCCCTGGGTTGGGGGGGCTGTGTCTAGGGGGTCGAGGGGAGGTAGGGTAGGGAGTGAATGTCCCTAGCTTTTGGGGTGGGGTTGTCGTAGGGTGGATAGTGTATGTAACCAGGCCTGGGGGTGTGGTGGTCAGAGTATGTCTCTGGGGCCAGGGAGGGGGAGGGTACTGTATATATAGGGGACTGGGGGTAGGACGGGTTACAGTATGTTTTGAAGGTGGGACTAGTGGCTAGGGTTGGTTAGCCTATTACCCCCCAATAGAGCCAGCACAAGCTCCATTCACTCCGAGGCCGCTGAGGGAAGGATGAGAGTAGTAGTGAGAAGCAGAGGGCAGGATGGGAGGAGTAGTGAGAAGCAGGGAGGCAGGATAGGAGGAGTAGTGGGAAGCAGGGAGGCAGGATAGGAGGAACAGTGGGAAGCAGGATAGGAGGAGTAGTGGGAAGCAGGGGGCAGGATAGGAGGAGTAGTGGAAAGCACTAAAGGGGGCAGGATAGTAGGAATAGTGGGAAGCAGGGAGGCAGGATAGGAGGAGTAGTGGGAAGCAGGGAGGCAGGATAGGAGGAGTAGTGGGAAGCAGGGGTTCAGGACAGGAGGTGAAGTGGGAAGCACTGCAGGTGGTAGGATAGGAGGAGTAGTGGGAAGCAGGGGGCAGGATAGGAGGAGTAGTGGGAAGCAGGGGGCAGGAGTAGTATTGAGAAGGGCCTCACCGGGAAGAAGTCCTCTATGCAGATCCCGGGTCCTGGCCCATGGTTCACTGCTCTCTTCCTGGGGAGAAGTGAGTGCAGGGCAGCAGCTGGAAGACTGCGCTGACCACTGGGGACTGGTTCATTGCTCTCTTCCTAAATGTGCTGAGTTCAGGGCAGCAGCAGGGAGACTGCGCTGACCTGGGACTAGCTGCTGACACCACATGCCACTACTCTGTATTTGACCAGCGTCGCGCTGGTGCACAGTCACACTGCAGGCGGCGGACATTACGGAAGGGGAGGGAGAGGTGACACAGAGGCAGGGGGTGGAAATTGCCTGTCAGTGGAGGCTGTGAGAGGGGACACAGGAGCCGGGAGTTTCCAGTATGTGTTCCGCCGCAGAACGCATATTCTGGAAGCGCAGCAGCCGTGTCATGATTGGTGCTTGTGAGTTACCTGTCTCAGGTGATGAACTGGATTCTCTGGAGGCCGGCTGGACCGGAACCATGGGTGATGTAGATAGCTCTATTTACAAGACTTGTGTAGCAGTGAAAACTGCCTTTGATGATAAATGGCAGGAACTGGAGGAACCGGACTGGGACCGGCAGGAAGACTTGTTGAATTGAATTGATGAACTAAGAACTTGACTCTGGACTGGAGCAATGTGGACTGAACTGATGAGCTTGGAACTTGACTCTGGACTGGAATGTAGGTAAAAGGGGCAGGAGTTGATCCACAGAAGGAAGCAGGGCAGGGTGACACGATGCAGGTTTACAGAGTGCCAGGGACCAACCAGGAGTAGGACTAGCAGCAGAGCACAGGCCAGGTATTGCTGTAACAGGACGACTGGATGCCAGGTATTACAGTAGCAGGTTTTTGGGATGCACCAGGGGTTGCTGTCAGCAGATTTACTGGATTGCCAGGTTTAGCTGTAGCAGGTTTTCTGGAAGCACCGAGGGTTGCTGCCAGCAGATTTACTGGATTGCCAGGTACAGCTGTAACAGGTTTTCTGGATTGCACCCGGGGTTGCTGTAGCAGGTTTCAGGGATATACTTGAATGCAGAAACAGCATGAACCATACACCACAGGAAAACGAGATGTTCAGGCCCAGAATGCAATCAGGAGAAGATATATATACCATGGGTCTGGCAGCAATTGGTGGATACGGACAGGTGGTCTGGTAGTAGCATTGTGAGTGGTGGAAGGCACAACATGCAGATGGAGTATTCATCTCTGCAGCTCTGAGAATCAGAACCACACCTGCGATTCCAATCAGGGCTAGCAGTGCTCACAGACAGAGGAGAGGCCAGGTGCAATAATCAGAGCAAATCCTCCAGGCAAATTAAACACACAGATCCATGGGGCAGCTCACTGGGATAAGTCTTAAGGCAAAAAGGTGACAACTAGACAAGCCGGCCCTTGTACTGCAGACTCATGAATCTGCCTGGGCTGACAGGCAGTGTCAACCGGTCTGGCAGATCCATGATTGGCACTGAGCTCACTCAGCCTCGGCAGCACCTCTGTGACAGCACTGCAAGCAGGACATGGAACTGGGGACAATGGAGCAGCGGAGGTACCCCCTTCAGGGCTGGCGCCCGGCAGCAGCTGACTCCATTGTCTCCCACAGTTCTGCCACTGCTAGAAGCCGTACTTTTATGTGGTCCAAAGATATTTATTTTGCAAAGGAGATAATTATTTGTAAGAGGACAGCTAAAGAATATAACAACCAAATGTCTGCTTAATAGGTAATGTACTTAACTTAACTAATGATTACTGTTGACTTTTGAATCAATGAAGCGTCTTTGGTTTTAGATTAATTAATTTTTAATGGGGCTGGCATCCTGATATATGTTTGACTGACTGCAATAGCCCGTTGAATGTGTTTGGATCCATAAACTAAATTATTAACTTTTGAAAAATAATAAAAATAAAAATAAATATATTTAAAACTTGGAAGAAGGAGGGGAAGAAACATATATAAAAAATTCTTCCAGTACTGGAACTTGGGTTACATTATGCAATGTATGACTGCGTTAGCCTGCTGAGCCATAGAAGCCTGACCTTAAAGACCTGTAACAGAGAATATAACATTGAATAAGTTAAAATTAATTAAGAATTTTCCTTTTTGCTTGTAGCCTGAGATATATATATATATATATATATATATATATATATATATTTTATATATACACAGTATATATATTTTGCTTGACTACAAAAGCCTGCTGAATGTGTTTGGATCTATAAATGAAAAAGTATTCTCAATTGAAATATAATATTAATATAATAAAATTAAAAATAATTATATTTAAAACTTGAGGGGAGAAGGGTCTTCCTTGACCAGGATTAGAATCAGGATTACTTTATGCAATGTATGATTGCATTAGCGCACTGAGCCAAAGAAGATTAGCTTTAGAGACTTGTAAATTATTTTTTATTTAACAAAGAATATATAAAAATTAATTTGTAAGTAATTAAATATATATTTCTATTTTTTTTTTCTTCTCTCTCAATGATGCCATTTCAATATAAATTTGATTTGTTCTATATTTGTAAAATGTATTGGTTTTAAGTCTAATGGTGCATACACACGGTCAGATTTTTCTTCAATCGTTCATATCTGAAGGAAAATCTGACATATCTGACATGTTTGGAACGATGAACGATGCGCGTTCCCGATGGTCAGATAACGATATCTGACATCTGATGTGTTTGCAGTCAGTTTTAGATGATTTCAGTCATTTTAATGGAGTAAAAAAATCATTCATAGTTCAAATCGTTGGTCAAATCTTTCATCAAATCGTTCAGAGCGTTCATCTGACACATCTGACAAATCTGACCGTGTGCATGCACCATAATTGTATTCCTGATATATCAGGATAAAAGCCTAAAGATTGACACAGATGTCAGTTATATGTAATCAGGTTTTCAACACAGGTGCTTTAATTATGGAGACCTTTTGGATTGGTCAAATGACCTTAAATATTTCACTAGAGTCTCAGAAACCACATACCTTTTTGCCTTCTGAAAAAAACGCTTCTTAACAGTGGAGAAACTAGTCAAAGATTAAAGGAAACTCTACCTATTTGCTATTACCTACAGGAATTATTACAGCCGTCTATTTTACCCTTTGTGCTACCAGCAGAAGCGTGACTACCTGCATTCTCTCTCCTAGAGACTATGGACCTCATTCAGAGTTGGTCGTAGCGGCCGCACGGTCGTACGCATACGATGTTGTGCGTTCTGCGCCTGTGCACGGCTAGCAGTGCGCATGTGCTTACGAGGTCTACCGATCAAAAATACTGTCGGTCGTAGGGCTTCCGACACGGAAGTGGATTGCTAAAGTTGATTGACATGAAAGGTCGTTTGTGGGAGTATACGTGGGTGGTGGTCTGGAAACGGAGGCGTTCTTCAGCGTTTCCAGGCATTTTAGGGGAGTGCATAAATTACCTGCTTCGTACGACCAAGAATTGCGGATGCATGAAAACGTCACTCTACGAACAGGATGATCGTCCAGGCTAAGGTAAGCAAGAAGCGTCCGTAAGCCACAACAGTACAATCATTATTCTGATGTTCCCTGCGATGTTTCGATTTAGAACCACACAAACCAAGCAGCTAAGATTGCTGCGTTGTAACTATTAACACTGCTAATTACCTTGTAACTGATTTCACTTGCGTGTGCATTAGGGAATTCCTAACCAAACTGTTTCTTAGCGCTTTTTAAAAACTTTTTGGCTCAAACAGTTTTTAAAACATCTAGCATTGTGTTTTGCATTGCACCCTTTTCAGATACCATACTTTTTAAACCTTGTATACATTGATATAATTAAAGAGAGACATTTTTGGTGAAATTATTTTTTGTTTTATTTGTAATTTGCCTTTCAGCACACATAACATATTAATTCTGAACGCAAGATTTGTATATAATTAAAATAAAAATATAACCATAACATTTTTTATAATTTGGTTGTAAAAAAAAAAAAAAAAAAGATTGAGACATTGGTGACCAGAAATATGGGGACTTGACAACAGGTGAGGGAGGAGATATCCAGGGCTACTTTCGGCATTTGGGCCGGCTCGGAGGAAGAGGTAAGCTACGGACAGCCGACTGGCGTGTAACACGCCAACTGGCCTGGCCAGAGGTAGATGGGATTTCCTCTGGCCTAGGCATAGGGCTCTCCATACTTGCGGGGGTGGCTGTTGGGCTGCCAGAGGTGGTGGTCCTGGGAGGAAGGGAGTCTCGCTCCATCATGGCAGGTGGGTTGGCCTGCTCCTGGGTATTGGCCAAACGATCTATGGCCCCAGCAATGGTTTCCAGGGCCACCGCCACCCTCACCAGAGAGGTCTCCATCCTCAGAAGAACACATGTGTTATCCTGAGTTTGGGAGACCAACCTGGTGAGGAGAGGCACTGCTCGGTCTGATGGTTGCCCTGGAGTAGACTGCACAGGGTCCCCAGATGGAGTACTTGGATCCTCCCCTGCAGAGTCCCCATCTGTGCTGGACCCAGACTTGACCTCAGGAGCAGGCACTACCTCCACTGAGTCTGGAATATAAATTGAAAAATTTTAATTGTTTTTCCCGACCCAAAAAATAAAGAGACGTTTCAGCATTATACTTTTTGGCTTACAGAATTAAATTACCTTCTTGCACATGTGGAGTGTTGAAGTCGGCCATGTCAGTGTCCATAGTTGACACGCCGACTATCTCCTCTTCCATCACACATCCCTGAGCCAGCGTCTCCAACCTTGTCAAGGCCAGCTCCTCAGGGATGGGACCATCGTAGGTCATCCCCACACCATTAACAGCCCTGGATATCTCCTCCCAAATCCTGTCTTTGGCTCCAGCCCCCATATTTCTGGGTGCATTGACTAGGTTGTCCATTGTCATGGTCACCAATGTCTCAAGCTCGATCTGGGAAAATGGAGGGTTTCTTGGCCTGGGCCTTGGTCTTGGCCTGCTTTGGCCCGTCTCCTCCTCCTCTACTGCTGGACTTTGAATCCCTGCACCTTCAAAAATTACAAAAATAGTAAAAAATGTTCACAATTGTATGGGAAAGTTGACCAGTTCTTGTGTTGTGTAAAAAATGTGATTGGAACTTACCTGGCTCAGTTGGCCTCTGCTCACCATGCTCCTCGCTTGCCATTTTGCTAACCTGTGAGAGAGCATGAAGAATACTGCTTCTGTAGAATTCTTTATAGATGTGAGCGCATCCCTGGATTGGTTACCTGTGCATCCTTAATTCCCTAACTACAAATGCACACCTTTCCTGCATTCCCTAATCACTGCGTGGGTTGGGCTAGATGTGAGCGCATCCCTGGATTGGTTACCTGTGCATCCTTAATTCCCTAACTACAAATGCACACCTTTCCTGCATTCCCTAATCGCTGCATGGGTTGGGCTAGATGTGAGCGCATCTCTGGATTGGTTACCCATGTATCCCTATTTGCTTTCGTACAATGCACACCTTTCCTGCATTCCCTAATCACTGCGTGGGTTTGGCTAGATGTGAGCGCATCCCTGGATTGGTTACCCATGCATCCTTATTTCCCTAACTACAAATGCACACCTTTTCTGCATGTTTCAATAATTGTGTTTTGGTTTCTTTAATTAAGGCAAAGCCAAATGTTCCCTTACTTGTGGGTTTTAGTTGGAGTGTTTGGTGGTGCAGGAGGTGTTGAATATCAGTAAAATAGTTTGAATTTGATTGTGAGTTGGTTGTGTGTGTAGTTTGTGAGTTTGTTTGAATTTGATTGTGAGCTGCTTGTGTGTGTAGTTTGTGAGTTTGTTTGAATTTGATTGTGAGCTGCTTGTGTGTGTAATTTGTGAGTTTATTTGAATTTGATTGTGAGCTGCTTGTGTGTGTAGTTTGTGAGTTTGTTTGAATTTGATTGTGAGCTGCTTGTGTTTTTTTTGTGTGTTTGTTTTTGTGTTGTGTTTTTTTGTGTGTTTTTGTTTTTGTGTTGTGTTTTTTTGTGTGTTTTTGTTTTTGTGTTGTGTTTTTTTGTCTATTTGTTTTTGTGTTGTGTTTTTTTGTCTGTTTGTTTTTGTGTTGTGTTTTTTTGGGTGTGTTTTTTTTGGTATTTGGTGTTTTTTTTTTTTTTAAAGTTTTTTTCTTTTTTTGGGGGTGGGGTTTAAAAAACACCGTTTGTTTTTGGTCTTGTTTCGGAGTTATTTTTGTGGGTGGTTGTCTGACCTTTTGACTTCATAAATCCAACGTTATTTGATGAAACAAGTAAGTGTGCCAGCCTACTGCATTTTTATATTTTGTTTTGGGTTCATCAATCTGAATCTTCCATTTTTAAGTTTTTGGAATCTAATATTTTTTTATAATATTTCATAAAGGTGTTTTACACTCCTTTTTGGTCTGGAATCAGGACAGTGTCTATTTTTTAAAACCTACATTTTATTTTAAAATTTAATATCTTTTTTTTAAACCCAAATTTTTGGAAATATTTGAAATTGTTAAATTTTTAAATTTTAATTTGGTACATTTAACAACACTTCATATTTGCTAATTCAAAAATTAAGCATGGGTTTAACCCTAAAAGTAGTAATATTGGTTTGTCATTAATAATTTTTTTTTTTTCATATCATTTTTAAAACGAACAACAAATACACATGTAGTGATTTCTGAAGATGGCACTGCCCGACCCTGTAAGAATGTGCCCCATTATTATAAAGCTAAGTATTTTTGCACATATTTTCACAATACACTATGGAGAACCAACTAAAAATGTATATTTAACTTTACAGAGCGATGTTGGACAGCTAATAGTGGCCATGTAGACCCCCACCAACCTTCCTCAGCCTACTCCTGGGCGTAGGCATAGGAGGCGTGCAAGGGCCAAGATATATAGAACACGTGTCACCCTTTTTGGAATGCCTGATGATGTGGTTGTTACCACGTATCGCCTGCCTCCTAATATTATCCTAGACACTCTTTCAATAATAAAGAATGATCTAGAAAGTCAGATTAACATTCCTACAGCAATCTCACCACCTACACAGTTGTTGGCGGTGTTACATTTCTGTAACAGTTGTTGGCAGTGTTACATTTCAGGACAGTGGCAGGTGGGGAGTTTGACTGGGGCGGTACACCTGTCAAACCGTAACGCAGGTGTCCAAACCACTGTGGGGCTGGTGGGTGGCCTCTCCCAGCCCTCATTTTCATGGATCCTGAGGCGTGTGCTAGATGCATTTTTTAATCATCTAGCACATTTTATTAGTATGCCTTTGGATCTGGAAGCCCTTGATGTGGTATAGCAGAAGTTTTTTGAAATTGCAGGCTTTCCACACATCATAGGGGTAGTGGATGGCACTCACATAGCACTTCAGCCCCCTGCATGCAGGGAACAAATTTATAGGAACCGCAAACATTACCATTCCCTAAATGTAATGGTGCTATGTGATGCCTCCCTCCAGATCCTCTCCCTGAATGCTAAATTTCCAGGCTGCAGCCATGATGCGTATGTGATCCAGCATTCAGGGATTTGGCCCAAATTAAGCACACTTCAAGTTGGTGACGCGTGGATTCTTGGTAAGTTAAAATCCAGTATGTATTTCTAGTAATAGTGTAAACAAGTTCTCATGGTAAATTTATATATTTTGTTGTCCCATTTCCATCAGGTGACAGTGGATATCCTTGCACGCCCTGGCAGCTGACTCCTTATTTGACTCCCACAGCAGGGCCACAAACTCACTTTAATGCCGTGTTTACTGCCACCAGGCAGGTGGTGGAGCACTGTTTCGGCCTTTTAAAGGGCCGGTTCCGGTGTCTCCGTCACTCTGGTGGTGCACTCATGTACTCGCCGGATATGGTTTCTCGCATTGTGGTCCTGTGTGGGATTTTCCACAACATTGCAATAAGGAGTCGAGTACCCATGCAGCCAGAGGAGGCCTTGCCAGAGGAGGGCCCTCCGGAGGAAGGTGTTGTGATGCTGTCGGGGGGGCCAGACGCGATGAGGTTGTTTCTCATTTTTTTAGGTATGCACATTAACTTTTTTTGGTAAAGAGAATACAAATTTGCAAAATGTATTCTAATGTGTCCCTTTTTCTTTTGTTTTCTTTTCCAAACAACAAAATCACAACACTTTCAAAAACATGGATTAAAAATGGAACACATTGGCAATACCCTGTATGTTTTTGGACTACTAACACATTTTGCACGGATATCCCCCAACATGTTTAGTTAATTTGCCTTTTGATTTAGTAAATGTTATGTTTTACTTTGCATATTTTTTTTTTTACTTTTACTATACTTGTTTATGTTTGACTAAGCCAGATGTTTAATTTGCCCAAACCATGAGGACATTTGTTATGTGTGAATCTGTAATGTTTTTAATTTTACCTTTAAAAGCCTGTTGGCAACATGTTTTTAATGATGCTAAATTTTAATTTTTTTATGTAAAAATTTGTAAGCCATTTTGAGTTGTATAACTTATGCAAAACCATAATTGTAAAATAAACAACATTACTCCAAATTTTATTAAGGTTTACTAATACATGTTTTAAATTCTTACACTATGGAAAGGCAACCACCTTTGTTCCCCAAATTTTTCACATGCAGAATTACACCCTTTAATGTGTTGCCAAAAAGAGGACAAATGTTGGAAAGAACACAACTTTATTTATTTTTTTTAATATGTCAGAAAAATGAAACCAAAATAGAAAAAAAAAATAAAAGCCTCCAAACGCCCCACGATTCTTTGTAGGCAGATGTAGGCCTGCAGTAAGTAGGCAGATGTGTCACGCAGCTCCTCCCGGATATCCCTCAGGATGTGGGTTAGATCTGGTGAAAAATTAAAAAAAATGCAAAATAAAAACTTCATTACAATTAGAAAGATTTGATCATTACACATTATTCAATGTACAAAAAAGTGTTTAAACACACTGATGTTACAGTGTGTTTGAAAGTAGCAGACACACAACTTTATTAATAGGTTTCTAGTTTTCTGTTGCTCCAAAAATGTAAAACCCTAACTATGTGGCATAATCCAAAAACCACTATGATGATGTTACAAATAATGGGAGGTGTATTCTTAAGTCATGATGGCCATATCCTTAAAACACAATGAATGTATTCACTTCTAGAATGTTGTTGATAAAGCAAAATCATAAATTTTTTTAGGGCCTAGAAAAAACATCACTTTGCCTAAGTACATTAGTACATTTTAAACACAGTGTACACAACATCAACAAGGGTAGTCTGGTTCCTAGCACCTTGGCAAGTTTGGTGCCAGGTTTTTGGACATTGTAAAATACTAAAAAAAATGTAATCATTAGTTCCTCAAACTACAAAAAATGTATTAAATAAAAATAAAAAAAAATTTAGGACGACAACAAAACCAAAAAAGGGCCAGACAATAAACATAATGTTGTAAGTCTGAAAAACAGCATTACTGCACAATGATGTTAAACCCCATCCAGCATTTATTTAGAAAAATAAAAAAAAAACATGGCTAACAACAACACCACAAATTTTTTTTTTTTTGTAAATGTACCCTGAGAGTGATCAGACACAGCACCAGATGGTGCCGGCAAAGCTTCCAGGGAGGGTGAATATTCGGGAGTGGGGGGAATGGTGGAAGGTGAAATGGAGGTGGCAAGATCACAGGGAGGGGAGATTTGGGACATTTGGGATGAGTGGGCAGGGGAGGGATGCCGACTTGGGGAGGATTGGAACAGGGAAGGAGGGTTACTGGGGGAGTATGGTGGTGTGGAGGCAGGGCTGGCTTGAGATGCAGGTGAGGGCTGCAGGTTCAAATTTGCTCTTTGTAGACGCCGTGCCCTTCTCTGTCTCCTCTGAGCTCCTAAAATGTAAACATAAAAACACAAACATAGTTTAGAAATTCGGATACACAATACAAGTACACATTCTGTACAATAGGGACAATATACAGGAGGGTTTTGGAACATTGACTAAAATAATTTGGAAAGCAACATACATTTTAAACAGTCCACTAATTAATACATATAAACAAACGCATACTTACGTCTGCGTATTTGCAAACGCAAATTCCTGAGGAGCGCAGGCGTCTGACCAGCGAAGCTCTAATTGAGCTATATTTCTCCAAAATCCTGCTGATAGGTGGGCTCCCCTTACCTCCGCATAGGCGGCCCTTTTTGCCCGATTGGAAATGGGCGGCTCAGCCTGGGTGATCCGCCTGTCCATAATGCTGACCAGGACAAGGAGCTCGCGCCTGGTAAATGCTGCGGCTCTAATGATGGCAATGGGCATTTTTACAGAAAACGTGAAATATACATGGGGTATAAAAAATATGATTGGCTAAAATATTTACACTTTCATCAAAAACACCACTATTTGCCAATCCTTTAATCATGTGTCCCCCAAAATAAGGTCACATTTGATTGGCTACAACACGCAGTGTGCAATTGCAAACATAAGAGTGCAAATGATCCTAACGCAAAATGCAAATGCATTTATAAAGTTAACACAATTAGCAAACGGACTTTCACAGTTAATATACCTTGCTTTGTTTTTCAGATTGTGTTAAAAAATAAGAACGGAGAAAACAAACACGAAATGAACAATAAAGTTTATTGACACATGTTAAAAAACTCGTTTGAAAGAACAGCAAGAGTTAAACACTTAATTAGATATTTGCCAACAAGCTAATAACAAGCTGATCGATAGTCCATGTAAACATGACACGTGACCATCAAAACAGCACACACGTCCGCAAACATCAGAACATAATTAGCATATAGCGACTGACAGCGCCGGACTACGATTGACTCGATCATTCGTTCAGATCAGTCGGTAGCTAGAGGAGGTGCAGTGCTAACGAATGGGCGTCACTTTGTTTACGATCGCCCTGCCGTACGATCGGATTTTGCGGTCGTTGGCCGTACGACCGTGCGGCCGCTACGACCGACTCTGAATGAGGTCCTATATCTGCTGGACATCATCAGTCTTCTCGCAGTATCAAACCAATGGGGAGAAATTAACCCACACTGACTATGGGCCTGATTCAGAGCCGGACGCTATTAGCGCTCGCTCGTTCAGAAAAAGGGGGTGGCTATTCAAATGAACCGTTCGCTCTTTGCGGCCTGTTGCCACCTCTATGTCTGAACAAGCGAACAAAACATGCGGTCGTTTTTTTGAAAAATACGCCCCATGGCCGCTCGCATCATACGTCATGTCCGCTATTTAATAGATTAATCGAGTACATCGAGCAGCGTATGAACTGCTCGCTATTCTTGTGGCTGGTTTTTCCTACCGCTATATTGCGAGCAGTTCTGACTTTAAAACAACCAACTGACGTGGTCAATGACGCTGCTGTATTAATTATGCACACCCTTAAAACGCCCGTTTTGACCTTTAAGCACGCCTGCATTCTGAATTCCACTCCCCGTTTTTCAAGCACCTTCCCCTGTTACCACCCACATACGCCTCCTCCTGTCACTCAAAATAGCAGGCATTCACTATATAGCGAACAAACGATTTTCGGCCGAACTGACTGGTTCGCCCATGTGTATTACAATCCGTATGCATGCGCAGTTGGGCGAACATCGCTCGGAACGAACGAGCGGCCGCTTACAAGCGGCTCTGAATGAAGCCCTATATACTAAGGAGTGGTAAGATTGGAATGAGAGAGTTGAAAGTGCTCCTCACTAAAGCTTACTACTTTAACACTGCAATACCTTATGGGCATTTGAGTCTGGATATTACATCGCCCCAAAAGGTGGTTGAGTCAGGTGCTTTATTTGGCATTTGCTTGGAGACAAGGGTTACAGATGATCAGCTGTTGAACTATAATTAAACAAGGATACTGAATAGCTGCCCTGAATTGGGCTTTTATAAGGCAGACTTTTTCTTCTATTTTCACTATAGCATCCTATATAGGAGCAATAGAAAAGTGATAACTGATTGCAGCAGACTGTATGTTTGTGCTAATTTACATTGTAAAGTATTTTTAAATGTTGATGTATTAATGCACATTCTTACTAAATTGATGAAAGTATTTGTACGCTACTTAACTTGCTGTATGAAAAATACTGACTTCTAGGTGGTATTTACATCACATGTGCATCTTGGAATCCTTTCCAATTTACATGAAATAAAGATGAAGTATGATCACTAGGGTATTTTTAGACCAATATGAATTGAAATTGGTTATTGTAGTATCTGGTACTATTAACTTCCCGTGGCTGTATACATGTTTCTTTAAGGCGTATTAATAATACCATGTTGGTTTTGTAGTTCCCTGTGTTTAGTAAATGATTATTTCAGCTGCTGCTCCTCTCTTAAATTGTACAGTGTCGCTTTTACCAAACAGCATACACAACAACAGGATGTAGTCAGCGTCCCGGCGTGCAGAATGCCGACGGGATAAATAATGATGCCGAAATCCCTACAGAGTCAGGGTCCCGGCACCAGAATCCTGACCGCCAGCATCCCAAAGGTAAGTATCGGGTGGTAGGGGGAGGGTTAGGGAGCAGGGTTAGGGTTAGGCATTATGGGAACATTAGGCACTAGGGGGAGGGTTAGTTTAGGGTGTGGGGAAGGAGAGGTTGGGTTTAGGCACTAGGGTTGAGGTTAGGTTTAGGCACCAGGGAGGGAGTGTTAGGTTTAGGGTGCCGAGATGGGGAGGTTAGGCTTAGGCACTAGGGGGGGGGGGTAAGGGTAAGGGTTAGTCTTACCTGCTTTCCTTATGGGTGTTGCGATTCTGACTGTCAGGATGCCACTGTCTGTATTCAGACCAGCGGCATCCCGTCTGCCGGGATCTCATACCCAACCCACAATAAGTGACAAGGATTTAAATCTTTCTTTGCATTCCATCAGTGACTCTTTATTGAAGGAGCAATGGAGAGATACAGAGGAGGCATGTAGTGCATGAAGGTGGAGGAATGCTATGTGACCCCAGGCTGTAATTGGACCATGTGACATATGTTGAATATGTGTGTACTATTAGCAATAGTAATAACACAGTAATAGTATGCAACAGTATATCCCTTAAAGTCCACCAAATAGTCCAGTGCATAATGAATGGAGTGTTTTTTTTAGCAGTATTGTGTAGTTGTATAGCCATACTAACAGATATGCACAGACAGACTTGATGACACTGTGCATGTGCAGAAGACCAAATGGCAGCCATCTTGGTAAGGGACTTGATGCCTCCCTGAGGGAGCATCATGGAGACTGTGCAGTAACACTTTCCACATTTCAACAACATATACATGTATCCTGCACATAATGAGGGAGAGTTCTTTCAAGCCATTAAAATGACAGGCTTTATTGGCACAAATAGCAGCCTTTTATAGCTCAGTAGAAGATTGGACTGCATACTAGTGTCATGGAAACAAAGACAGTTTTTCATCTGTTAAGCCTGCTGATAAATTGTTTAATTTTTACAGAATTATTTGATCCCAAAGCTTCTAGTAACAGAGGTAAGATTCAAGTTTTACCAAAGAAATCAGTCCAAGCTCAAGAGCAGTGGTCGGGGAACAGGGGTAAATTACCCCATTTGAGGCAAAAATGAAATTCATGGAGTTAATGGACGGAAAGCCGGGCATGCATATGAATCATTGCATGCCCGGCTGTCCGTCTCTGCTGGGGGCACTGCTACAGGGGCATAACTATGAGGGCACTGCTACAGGGGTATAACTATGGGGGCAATGCTATGTGGCATAACTATGGGGGCATTGCTACATGGGCATAACTATGGGGGCACTGCTACAGGGGCATAACTATGGGGGCACTGCGACAGGGGCATAACTATTGGGGCACTGCTACAGGGGCATAACTATGGGGGCACTGCTACAGGGGAATAACTATGGGGGCACTGCCGCCGGGGCATAACTATGGGGGCACTGCTACCGGGGCATAACTATGGGGGCACTGCTACAGGAGCATAACTATGGGGGCACTGCTACAGGGGCATAACTATGAGGGCACTGCTACAGGGGTATAACTATGGGGGCACTGCTACAGGAGCATAACTATGGGGGCACTGCTACAGGGGCATAACTATGAGGGCACTGCTACAGGGGCATAACTATGAGGGCACTGCTACAGGGGCATAACTATGGAGGCACTACTACAGGGGCATAACTATGAGGGCATAACTATGGAGGCACTGCTACAGGGGCATAACTATGGGGGCACTGCTACATGGGCATAACTGAGGGTACTGCTACAGGGGCATAACTATGGGGGCACTACTACAGTGGCATTATATGGGGCACTACTACAGGGGCATTATATGGGGGCACTACTATAGGATTTCCTTCCTTTCAATCTAGGGGCTAACTTCGGCATATCTAAATATATTTTGGGGTAAAAGGTAAAAAAGTTCCCTGACTCCTGCTCAAGAGCATCTCAGAATTTATTGCTGAGTTAAGGCGATATTTGAACACAGGGGGCTGATTCAGCTAGGGACAGAATTGCAAAGCTGCACGCAGCCAGCTTTGCAATTCCAGTTTTGCAAACATGCAAATGCAAAAAGAGGTGTATGACACCCCCTGCTTCATTTGCAATCCCAGCACTGCAATCAAGGTCAAAGGCTGGGATCACGGTCATGATGGTGGTCAGTGCCGGGCCTCCAGCCAGCTGAGTAAGCCTCAGCTCACTCAGGCTGGCCAGCCAGCAAGGCCAGGAGATTGCATCTGTGGATGCAGCCCCAGGCATTGCCACACCCAGAAAACAGGGCAGACACGTTTCCAACCCCGCCCACACACTGTCCCTTAAATGCCTTTGCCTGTCAGACAGACAAATGCATTGAAGGGGCTGCGTGCAGAGGCAGATTTAGACCTCAGTGGGCCCTACGTAAGATATCAGTTTGGGGCCCCATACTGCATGCAATTTTACACACACACACTGCATGCAATTTTACACACACACACACACACTGCCCCATAGCCACACACACACTGCCCCATAGCCACACACACACTGCCCCATAGCCACTCATACACACACTGCCCCATAGCCGCACATACACACACACACTGCCTGTTTGTGTAGGAATATTAACAAGGTCATCATCATACAATAGTGGTTCAACCAGACTCGTTCCCCCTGTGTAACTTCCTTCCCCCTGCATCTCTCAGCCACACCATCATCTCAATGCATCATCTCAGCCAAACCATCATCTCCCTCCATGTCATCTCTTCTTAGTCAAATCATCACCTCCCCCCTGTGTTGTCTCTCAGCACCCCATCATCTCCCCCCCTGCATCAACTCTCAGCACACCATCACTCCCCCCGTGTTGTTTCTCAATACAGACACACACTGACACAGATACCCACAGACATATACACACACACACTGACACATTTGTACACACTGACACAGATACACACATACATACACACACTACCATAGATACACACTGACACATATACACGCACACTGATAATATACACACATAAACACTGACACATACAAATACTGACACAGACACACACTGAAACATAAATATATATATATATATATATATATATATATATACACATATATATACATACACACAAAAAGTGACACATATATACATACACATTGACAAATACACACACACACTGACACATACACCATGACACATACACTGAAAGCCTATACAGACATACACTTATAGACACACAAAGCCTATACAGACACACACTTACACACACAAAGCCTATACAGACACACACAAAGTCTATACAGACACACACACAAAACCTATACAGACACACTTACAAACACACAAAGCCTATACAGACACACACACACACACACACACACACACACACAAAGCCTTTACAGACACACACACAAAGCCTATACAGACATACTTACACACACACAAAGCCTATACAGAGACAAACACTTACACACACACACACACACACAAATGCAGCCAGCAGCCCTCCACATAAAAAATTAACACCCCCTCCCCTCCCAAGGCAGCTCAGCCATCCAGTCTCCCTTCCTGCGGCATCTGAGTTTATCCATCAAATCCCCCCCCTGCGGCAGTTTAGCCATTCAATACACCCCCTCTCCCCACCCTGCAGCAGTTTAGCCATACAATTCACCCCCCCAGTGGCAGTTTAGCCATTAGCCACCCCCCCAAGAACTTACCTGTGGTAAGCAGGCAGCAGCGATGGAGAACTCCCGGGAGGGAAGAATCACTCCTCACCCAGCACAGACCGCAGCTCTAGTCCAGGACTCCAGCAGGTCAGGAGGAGAATGGAGCTGGTATGAAGGCTGCCTAGGAGGGGCTGCAAGCCTCCACTGCAGCTCCCCCTACAGGCAGCTAAGCGAACAGCAGGCTAGCAAGCACACTTGCCTGCTCATTAGAAAGCAGATGCAGGACACAATGGTTGTGTGGGTAGGGCGTGCGGGTACAATGCCCTGGCCAGCAGTGCCACCCTCTGCAGGGCTTGCCATGGCATCCAGGGCACGTGCCCCGCTCGCCCTGCCCTAGTTATGTCACTGCATACACCTCTTAATGACATACAGTAGATACCCTTACTGGCAGATAACACTTACTAACAAATACACACACTGGCACAACTTACTGGCACTTTCTGACACATACACTTACTGACACACACTTATTAATTATTATACATTACGTTGGTCACACGCAGCACACAGCACAGAGCACGGGAGAGGAGGGCTGTGATGAGACAGAGTGGCACCCGGCAGCTGTCCAATCAATGTGCTGATAGTCTGCGCGGGTCCGGAACTATATTAAAGCCTCCACTATACAGCTCATGGCGGGCCTCCTGGGACCCACCGGGCCCTAAGCAGGCACTTGTATTGCCTAGTGGTAAATCCGCTACTGGCTGCGTGTGCACACGCAGATTCCCAATATTTTGGAATCTGTATTCAGCATTGCACTTGCGTGCAATGTTGAATTAGCCCACAGTCTGTAGCTGGGCTCTCAAATGCATTAAGGGACAGGCTGTTGTATGGTATAGTTAGCAAAAGCTTGCAGAAAGAGTTGTTGTAAGAGCAAGAGTTAACTTTGAAAAGCTCATTATCCATTGCAATCTGCATAGGGATGGTAGTGAAATATGCCGAGGAATTGCACAAAAGGAGATTTAATATGGCACAAATTAAATGTATTTCAAATAGAAACCAACTTGTTTCTGCTATGGTACATCATCACAGAATGACAATTATTGCTGGATTAAAGACAAAGATTGTTATAAATGTAAAAAAAGAGGCCACATAGAAAATGTGCAAATCAAGCACAATGCTCTTTCACAAAAAGCACAAAAATTACAGCGAATGGCATAAAACATTTCAAGAACACAAGGTGACTGAGAATGAGTCAGACTCCACTGACAGTCTTGAAGTTTTCTCTCCCGAACTACACAGCATTATGGCAGGGGATCACAACATTTTTTGGTTCACTCCTAAAGTAGCAGGATTCAAATTAAAGATTGAGCTGGCCACATGCTCCAACCTATCCATAATTATTATGAGTGGGTGCCGTTCTCTGAGTACCGAAACCACCCAAACTTACAGATCCGAGATGAGATCCGAGTCTGGCTCGGGTTTTCCCGCCGATTCGGATCTCAAAGCGAGGCAAAAGAGCATCATCTCGCTCTCGGATTCTCGAGGGCTCTCGCCAACATTTTCATTCTGGCTGTGGAGAGTGAAGAGGAAGCAGGTGCTGTGCTGTTGTTGTCCATAGCCGCTGTGCTGTTGCTGTGCATAGGGGCTGGCTGCTGTTGTCCATAGGGGCTGGCTGGGCTGTACTGTGCTGTTGTCCATAAAGGCTGTGTAGTCTACAGGATCAATGCTGCAGACAGAAAGGGCGGGCTTCAGTGGCTCCTGCATCACTGCAGTCCATAAAGGGGTGCTGCTATGTTGTCTAGGACAAGTGGAACAGGACAAACTAAAGAATACATGACTGTGACAGCCCACTGGGTAGGAGTATTACCTTCAACAGTGTAAACAGCAGCAGCATCATCTAACAAATGCCAGCTCATTCAGAGGCAGGCTACTCTGTGTATCGATGGTTTCTCTAAGAGGCATACCACTGAGAACCTCTTAGAAAAATTCAGGGAAATCATTGCAAATGGATTACCCCACTTGGACTCTCCTAGGGATTTGTGATTTCTGACAATGCCAACAATATTGTGCGAGCATCACATAGAGGCGAATTCAAACACAACCCATTTTTTTGCTCACACAATTTGGTGGTGCAACATTTTTTTTTTAAATTACATGGGCGTGCAGGAGATGCTCTCGGTGACCCGAAAGATTTCTGAAAATTTTTAAATTCAGCAACTGCAGAACCAGCAAGAACTGTTGAATTTGCCCTGCCATCAGCTGAAGCAAGAGGTAGTAACTAGGTGGAATTCTACCCTCTATATGCTTAAGCAGATGGAGGAGCAGCAAAAGGCCATCCAAGGCTACACATAGGCAATGACATAGGGAGAGGAGAAAGAATGCACCTTAGTCAAGCGCAGTGGAGAATAATTTCTGTGTTGTGCAAGGTTCTCAAACCCTTTCAACTTGCTACATGTGAAGTTAGTTCAGACACTGCCAGCTTGAGTCAGGTCATTCCCCTAATCAGACTTTTTCAAAAGCAGCTGGAGAAACTGAAGTAGGAGCTGAAATGGAGTGATTCCGCTAAGTATGTTTTACGTGTAGATCAAGCCCTTCATTCGCTTTGCCAGGATCCAAGGAACGTCAATCTCTTGAAATCAGATCCCTATATTTTGGCAACCATACTTGATCTTAGGTTTAAGTCATACCTTTTGTCTTTCTTTCAGACAAACATACTGTAAATCTGATGAAAAAATTGTCAGCTCAAGCAACACGGCAGCATCTTCTCCTTCAGTTTCTGTGGCTGCCAGGAAAAAAACTAAATTTTCCTAAGAGACCCACTGCTTGTGGTGATGCAGATCAGTCAGCATAAACTAGTGACATCTGGTTGGGTCTGAAAGAACTGCCTACAAATAGTGACATGTCTACCATGACTTTGTCTGATATGGTCACCATTCAGAGAATGGTGGTTGATTATTTTAGTGATAGCATCCAAATAGGCATGTCAGACATAGACATTTCATTACTGGCAGGAAAAAGAGGCAATTTGGAGTCTCTTACACAAACTGGCTTTGCTACACTTAAGTAGGTATAGTGGCATGTCCCTAATGGTGCAGCATATAAGATTGGACTATCATGTATAATAAAATAAAATTTTATGAAATACAGAATATCTGATAACATCAAAGGTGAATCAATGCAAACTATAAAAAAACAGCCTTTATATAACATGTACAGAATATGAATAAGCATATAAATACATAAATAAAAGGTGGGTGTAATGGTGGTGCTTCAGTTAGAAGTTTAAATGCATACTAAAATCAATTAGTGAATAAAGAATTATTGCTGAAACTAAAAGGTTAATGTGATGATGGTATAGCAGATTGAAGTACACTAATTGCAGTAAGTTGTGCTAATGATATATGAAGGATAAAATGAATGAATGTGAGTAAGAGTTAAAAGATATTAGCACTGTGTCGTATCCACCAATCACATAAAACATGATGTTATTGATACTGTTCTTGGGATCTGTTCCTTAAAATCTGTTGCTGAGTCTGGAAGATGATAGATCTTGCATATGAGCAAGGAGCATTGTCCGCTTTTTAAATTAATGAAAGTCAGAACCTTGATGAGTGGGTGTGTGTACCTCTTACCACCTATGTAGAGTTTCAGTGCAGTAGATAATGGTGTGTGTGTCCTCCAATTGCTCATTGTCAGGGGTCTGCTGGGGGCTGCCTTTGATAAATGCTGGCAGCCACCTGTTGCAGATGGGGAACTGTTGGTACGGGGACCGGAGCTCCAGCAGTGAGCGTGCACTTTCTCTCTGTCGTCTCGTCTCGTCTCTTCCTTGGTCAGCTGTGCAATTGGAGATGTGGCCAACACATTTCACCTGCTCTGGTCATCAGGTGCTGAGCGACAATTGCTCAGGGAAACACTTTGAGGTTACCTTGATCCGGACTCCAGTGACATATTGGATTTACATTGGACTTTTCTCTCAGCCTTGGAACTTTTACACAGCTTAAGAGGATACCTTCCTACTTGTGCTTCAACACACATGCCTTGTACTGGATGCCAGAAGATTCCCCACAGGACTACATTTCTATCATTGGTAAAGTTCTGCTGCAATATTAACTTTGAGAATGAGAGCAAGTCCTATTTCCAAAGACATACAATACTTTTTTCTCTAGGAGCGGATTCAAGTGGACAATTTGTGTCATCCCAATTTAAACATCCCTTCTAATATTTTTTGGGCACCCTTCATGCTCATTCAAAGCGGTATATTAATCCTTATGTAATAAATATCATGTATTTTAAACTTTAAACTTATTGTCCTTCAGTGTTATTCAATTTTATGTGTATATGTATTTACCCTAGCACAGGTGTTATATTCATTTGTCCTCTTTCCCGTCCAAGTTGTTTCAGTAGTTTGTCAATGAGTGGTTGTTTATATCTTCGGCATAGTTCTGATCCTGTGTGTCGTGTGTTGGTATTTGGTTGGGTGCATCTATTTTGTCTATGGTGTCCCTCTGTCCGATGATCTTCATAGTGTCCATATCTTCTGGTATTTCCATACGTTGGTTCTAGATTTCTTCTTCATGTGTATGGTTAATTTTTTTTAATGTGTTGATTTGGATTGTGGTACTGTGTTTTTTGTCTTGAGGTGGTTAAATCCGTGGTCGTCTTCCTATATGTGTGTCATGATCTTCTGCCTTCATTGCAGTCTAGTTTATCCCTATGAATTTTTTTCTTTTTTATCTCTATCGCTCCATCTTCAATATTCATGTGTTTACTATTAGTCATTGTTTCCAAATTCTTGAAATCCTCCTTTTCCTCAATGGGTTTGAGTTTGTCTCTAATATTTTTTATTTCTTTATTGATAATAATTAGTGATTCACTCCTATCTCTTATAATTAGTTCCATAAGTTTGTTAGAGCATTCATCTAGGGCTTGTTCCCATTGGATTTGTAAATCTTTTCTATATGGTTTAAAAGTGGGATTCTTAAATAGCCTTAGGCTTCTTGGGACTAGTTTACTTTCAATATATTTTTATGGTATTTGTTACACATCATTGTTTTATTTCTATTGTCATTAGTTTTCCATTTTTAAGTATAGATCACAGAATGATTCTTCTGTGTTAGTTATTGTACTATGACTCTCTGTAGTATCTTGTGAGATCTTGTGAAATATGACACAGTGCTAATATCTTTTAACTTTTAACTTAACTTTTTAAGGGTAAATTTACTAAGATTCGAGATAGGTTGAGATGACCATCTCGGGTGATTTATTAATTTTTTTCCTGCTTGCAAATTTACTAAAGGCAAAAGTCGGGTGAGTTAGAGAGAGATTTCTCTCATCTCACTCGTAAAACTTGGTTGAGATGGCAATCTCAAATCAAATCACCATCAGGCCAAATCGGAAGTAATTTTCACCTAAAACATAAATCTCTTAAATTTACCAAGAATCATGATGACAAGAGATAGGAGCAAACTCTCTGTTAAAATCACTTTTCACTCTCTCAATCCTTTGAGCTGTGAGATAGTCAGAAACATACACAAATCATTTTGATTTGTGTATGTTTATTTCTGTAAATGGTTAAAATAGGGTTACTTTAAAAAAAAAATTATGTGAGGTCCCCCCAAAAGACTAACCAGCCCCGGACTTGCCAGCTAGTCCTGGTTCTTAAAAGTACAGGAAACAAAATGTGTAGGGTTCCACTGTAATTTAAGAACCAGCACCAGGCAGCAGGGACAGAGCTGGTTTTAAATATCGGGAGAAAAAAAATGGTGTGAGGTTACCCCTATATTATATTATATATATTATATATACTTTTTTTTTAACACTACATACACTACTAACCCGCCACCCACCGCCCAGGGGTGGCGGGGATAGCCCTGTGCTATCAGCCTAGGCCAGGGGTACCCTGGAGATGGGGACCCCTTTGTTGGAGGGGTCTTCAACTCCCCTGGGATCCCTGGCATGGACTGACTAGTGGTCAGGGCTGATGCTGCAGCTGGGGGGCCTGGTGAAAGGGCTCCCCTGGCTGTGGCATCAGTCCCCCACTAGAAATGGTCCAGAGCTGGTTTTAAATATATGGGGAACCTCACTCCAATTTTTTTCTCCATATATTTAAAACCAGGTCTGGCCCTGCTGCCATTTCTGAAATTACAGTGGAACCCTACAAATTTTGTTCCCCGTAATTTTTAAGAACCAGGACTGGCTGACAAGTCCGGGCTGGTTAGTCTTTTGGGGGGAACCTCACGTCATTTTTTTTAAACATTAACCCTTTTTTTACAGGTACAACACAAGCAGCTTACACATATCTCACTGATATGTGCAGGCTGCTTGCTAGGGAGTGTTGTGCAGAGAGAAATCATTGCAATCTCGGGTGACATAGCTTGCTTACAAATCACCCGAGAATCTCAACCTACATCGCCATCAGTAAACTCGTTTAGCCTCAAATCAAATGTTGGTAAATTTGAGAGATAAAAAAGAGATTAAATCACCCGAGTTCAGGTGAATTCCAGCAAGATGAATCACTTTGCAAATCGTGACAATCCCGATTCTTAGTAAATTTACCCCTTACTCACATTCATTCATTTTATCCTTCATATATCATTAGCACAACATACTGCATTTAGTGTATTTCATACTGCTATACCATCTTCACATTAACCTTTTAGTTTCAGCAAGAATTATTTATACACTAATTGATTTTAGTATTCATTTATACTTCTAACTGAAGCATCACCATTACACCAACCTTTTATTTATGTATTTATGTTAATTCATATTCTGTACATGTTATATACCAGCTATATGTTTTCTATAGTTTGCATTGATACACCTTTGATGTTATCAGATATTCTATATTTCATAAAAATTTTTTTTATTATAGGTGATAGTCCAATCTTAAATGCTGCGCCATTAGGGACATACCACTATACCTACTGAATTACGAATATTGGTGAGAACGGAGAGCACACCAGTGTCCTAAAGATGCAACATTTAACCCACTATTTATTACTAAATAGTTACTCCTTAGAAGCGTGCTACACTGCACATTTATCTAAATTTGCTTTACTTAATTTGCCCACCCACCTGTGTGTACTCTGAAACAGTTTTCAGCGCATCTGGGAACCTTGTCAGTGATCAGCATAGGAGGTTACTTCCTCAAAATGTGGAAAGATGATGTTCATCAAAATGAACTACATATTCCACAAGGATGACCTTTACCAGCAATTAAGTAAAAAACAATACAGAAACGTCTGTAATGGTGGATTCCAGCGGGGACGAATTAATATTGTGTGAAGAAGAGGATGTACACACTAATGGGGATAACAATGATGACATCTGAGCTTACCTACAGTATGTTGTAAAGCCAGTTTGTGTATGGGATCATTGCCACCAATGTCCACTGCACATTGCCGGCTTGTTTTGTGGGGGGTCCAAACAAACCAATAATTTCAGCCACAAGTGGTAGTCCTTGTCGCTGAAGTGATTGGTTTGTTAAACTGTGAATGTCCTGTTTCATATATACAACATAATGGTGGGTGGGAGGGCCCAAGGACAATTCCATCTTGCACCTCTTTTCTTTGCACTGTGTTGTTTGGGGTATTGCTGCCCGACATTTTTAATTTTATGGTTTATGAATGTCCAGAAATTGTAATGGTCACAGACAGTACAAACTAGTAAATGTCTGTTTACAGTTTATTCTAGCAGCACCTTCACAAGCAAGGCCACCTCATTTTTTTTATTAGATCATGATGTATAAAAAATTAAAAAACCTCCTCCAGATGAAAGATGTCTTGTTGGAACTGAAGAACTTGATTCTAGATTGATCTTCCCTCATACATTTTTTTAAGAATCAAAATATTAAAATAAATAAATTAAAAACTAATCAATCCTTCCGTCCTTTCCCTCTCTTCAGTCCATTAACATTCCAACTCCGTCGGGCCTCTGACCTAGTTAAGGAAAACATTATTGGTTTTTAAAATTCCTAGGGGTCGTATAGTTTATTAAACTGCCATCTTGCCTATCACTGCAATGCCATTCTGTGCTAAGTTCGAAGCTGAACTGCCATGTTAGGGCTGCCCACTGCTGTCACTTAGCTTAGTCAGCCAGTTAGCTGGATGCAACCTTTTGGCCCTTTACTAGATGAAAAAAATCAATATTGTGAGCTGTGAAATGGTAAAAATTGACTATAAATGAGGGGACATAAATGTTATTGAGGTTAAAAATACTGTAGGAACAAAAACATTTTATGTGATTTCTAGCTGTTTTTATGATTTATTTAAAAAAAATACAGATCCAAACCCCAAAAAACCACGGAAGGGCGGTTTTAGCAAAACCAATCCAGATCCAAAACCAGAGAAGATACAGATGTGCATCTCTAATTATAGCAATGTCAGAGGGGTTCTGTGAGAGCTATTCAAGTTAATCAGCAAACAAGGTTTGGACCCATAAAGTATCAACAAAACGAGATTGAGTCTAGGATCCATGAACCATGTAAGAAAGAGGAAGAAGGAGTTAAAGACTGTAAAAGAATATCATAATGTTGAGAGTTTACTTCACAGAAAGGTTAGTGGATTAGTAGAATAGCCTCCCATCAGAGATGGTAGAGGCTAATAGGGTAGAGCAATTCAAACATGCTTAATATAGACATAAGGGTATTCTTACAAATAAATGAAGATCAAATAGGGTTTAGGTTACCATAAGGATAAAAAAGGGGCTGACTACAAGGGCCAAGTGATTCTTATCTGTCGTCAAATTCTATGTTTATATGAGGTGGAATATGCTGGACCAGCAGGCCTACTTGCATAGAGAGTGTACATAAATTACATTCATTATCTCTAGCTAGGCCTAGGGGGTCACTATTTTGGATTTTGTTTATTTATGTTTGTGATTCTATGACGTTGTTGAAACTCCCATTTTTGAACAAAACAAATCATTTTCTTTTACAGAAGACATTGTCAGAGTTGTCAACGGAACATCATCACACAGTTTATATAGCCAAAAGAACATGGAAATGCAACTGTATCCTAATGTACAGATGTATCCTCCTACATCTACATGCCTGGTTTGAGTAAGCTGCCAGGTCCTGTGTAACTCTGCTAGTGTCCAGCCATTTTCTTTAGCGAAAATGCATCAAAGTCGCAATGTGATGTGACTAGGACGCACCAGCAGACTGTGCTTATAAATTTGATATGAGACACTTGTAGACTGTGTGCTGGTGAACTTGGCGTGGAAAAAAAACTGCGGCTACTACATTGTAGCATGCTGATTTAGAGACTGAGGACCTTATTCAGAGATGGTCGCAAGCGCCGATGCGCTCGTAACCGACTCGATGGTTAGTCCTGCGCACGTGCAGCGGACGCACTGCGCGTGCGCAAGACCCGGAGCGACAGAGAAACTCTGTCGCTCCGGAGCTCGCTACCAAAGGTGCGGCTGTCAATGTTGATCGACAGCTGGCCCAGTTTGTTAGGCGGGCCGGGGTGGTGGTTTCCAAAATGGAGGTGTTCCTTAACGAATGCCTACCATTTTGTGGGCGGCCGCACTGACATCATCAGTGATGTCAGTGGGGAGCTTCTTGCTCCATCAGAGCAGAAAGCTCCCTGGGGCTTATGAGTGCCCAGACCCAACCTTAGGGTCTGGTCGTAAGCCCCGATGGTCGCGATGGTGATCACCATCGCGACCATCAACCTGATCGGTTGTTAAGCTGTGGGTGGTGACCCACAGCTTAACTAACGACCAGGAGGCCGCACTTCAAAAATGAAGCTCCCTCATTCAGAGAGAGCGATCGCTTCTTATGACCGCCTCTGAATGAGGGCCTCAGTCTCACACAGATATGCGAGTGTTGCATATCAAATAAATCAGCACATTCTCTTGGTGCATCCTAGTCACATCAAATAGCCATTTAGACACATTTTCAGCAAAAAAGACGCCCGGCGCTAGTAGTCTAATGTTTCTGGTGCGCAAAGAGAGACTGTTTGGCACAACTGAAGCAAAGATGTGCAAGGACACTTCTATATTACAAATGTGTCGATGCTACACTTATTTTTCCTTTATCTCAAATACAACAACTTGGTGACATTTGCAGTCTAGAGTAATGGTAAACATGTAATTTTCGTCAAAGGCAGGAGGTCAGACAGCAGCCATTGTGTGTGCCTGCCAATGACAGGATAATTGTGTAAATTAAGTGGAACAAAAATACGGAACACCACAATTACCTTAAATGTAGCAGGTGTGCTTTATTGTTATGCTCATACTCTGCTACAAAATAAGGTTTGTAGTGACAGAGCCTTAAACCTTTTTAACTTATATAGTGACAAGGTGGACAAATAACAGAACAGATGGATAATTTGGAAACTGTGGTACAAAGATTGTTTGTCTTGTGAGATAGCAATCTTTAAACTGAATTAATACAAGTGAGGCCCTTAAAACAGTGGTAACCAAACTTTCTCGATTGACAACACTCTTAGGGGTAAATTTACTAAGAATCAAGTTTGGTCGAGTTGTTTTTTTTAAACTCATTTTGCTTCACCAAAACTCGGGTGAGTTTACCATTTAGCAACTCGCAAATTTACTCAGAAGTGAGTTTAGCTGAAAGTGAGTTTTCCGATGGTGAAGCAGATCGAGATTTCTCCCCCTATTTGTTAGTTTAGATGAGATTACTCAACTGAAATTGCAGTGTTTTCTTTCTGGCAAACTCACCCGAACAAGCAGCCTGCACATATCAGTGAGATATGTGTAGGCTGCTTGTGTTTTGTGCCTGTAAAAAATGGGTTAAATGTTATAAAAAAAAATTACATACAGTAGAGACGCCCCCCAAAAGCCTAACCAGCCCCAGGCTTGCCAGCCTGTCCTGTACCTAAAGTTATGTGGAACAAAATGAGTAGGGTTCCACCTTAAATTAGGTACCAGCACCAGGCTGCAGGGCTAGTCCTGGTTTTAATTATGGGGGTAAAAATATTGCGTAGGCTTACCCCTATAATTAAAACCAACACCGGACCCTTTCTAGCAGGGGGCTGATGCCACAGCCATGGAAGTCCATTCAGTGGGCCCCCCAGCTGCAGCATCAGTCCTGACTGCTAGTCAGCCCAGGCCAGGGATTCCTGGGGAGTTGAAATCTCCCCAATAAAGGGGTCCCCCTCTCCAGGACACCCCTGGCCTAGTCTGAGAGTCAAGGCTATCCCCACCACCCCTGGGCGATGGGTGGCGGGTTGATAGTGTATGTAAAAGTTAGAATTAACAACATTGGGGGTCATCCAGACCCGCTCGCGAGCGGCAGTATGCTCGCAAGTGGGTCGATGTTCCCCAATGCGCATGCACACGACGGAGGGAGCTCCGTCGTGCGCATGCGCGAGACCCGGGGAGCGACGGGCTTTCCATCGCTCCGGGTCTCGCACCAAAGGGGGCGTGCTGTCGATGTTGATTGACAGCATGCCCCCTTTGGTGGGCGTGCCGGGGGCGTGTTTGCCAGATGGAGGCATTCCCATGGGAACGCCTACCGTCTGAAACCGGCCCCACTGACATCACTAGTGATGTCAGTGGGAGTGATTTTGGCTCTGATAGAGCCAAAATCACTCCAGGGCTTGTGGCAGGGAGACCCTACCGCAGGGTCTCCGTCGCAAGTCTGATGGTCGCGATGGTCAAGACCATCGCGACCACCTTTGTGGCCGCTCGCATATGCTGTGGGTGGTCACCCAGAGCTATACGAGCAGCCAGGAGGCCACTCCATTTTCATGGAGGAGGGCCCTGATTCAGAGCGAGCATTCTGGTCAGAGTGTTCAGCTCTGAATCAGGCCCATTGTCTTTACAGTGGAACTACAGGTCCCAGCAATCCTCCCCAGCATGCTGGTTCTTGGAGAACCACAAGTAGCAGCATGTGGGGCATTAAGGGTCTGCTGGTACGTGTAGTTCACCAGTAAAGAAATGTGTAAAAAAAACACAACACACGCACCCATGACAATAAAGTTTTATTACATACATACACACTCACACATACTCACCTGCTGTCAGAAGTTCACATCCCCTTGTCAACGTAAAGTATATCATGGAAGTATCTGAAAAAAAATCCAATACTCACCTTTTGTCCAACAGTGTTCTTCGCAGAAATCCAATAAGGCCCATGGACACACTGTAACAAGACACTTCAGCATGTTGTTACAGTATGCAAATGACAGCTCATGAGAATGAGTTGTCATTAGTACCGGGCCGAGAGCCAATCAGTGGAGTGGAATGTCGCTGCCAGCTGCGGTCCAGGACAGTGGTTTCAAGTCAGTGTAGTGCAAACCACACTACACAAGAACAAACACATCGCTGGCGGTGCCAGATAGTATACTTGTACTACCTGGCAGCAGTGTGTTTATTTTAGCAGCCAATGAGAGTCAAACAGACTCTCATTGGCTGCTGCATCCATGGAGGGAGCCGGCTGGAGCTCACCCATGAGCTCCACCTTCCGGCTCCCTCCCGCAGCAGGTGATGGGATAGACGCCATGACATCTCTCCCATCCCATAGTGTAGAGCGAGAGTGGGCCTGAAGGAGTGGACAGCAGCAGTCATTGGCAGGAGTGGTGATCAGGTATGTTGCTTTTTTTTTCTTTTTTCTGTTTCTCCCATAAAGCCAAGCGGGTGGACAGCAGCAGGCACAGGAACAGGGATTCAGATAAGTGTTGTTATTTTTTTTGTTTGCCTTTGTATTATATATGTAAGGGGTACTGCATAGGGGGGGCCACTACTGAGGGCACTGGATAAGGGGGCCACTACTGGGGGCACTGTATAAGTGGCACTAGTGGAGGAACTGCTTAGGTGGGACCACTACTGGGGGCACTGTATAAAGGGCAATACTGGGGGCACTACATAGGGGGACCACTACTGGGGGCACTGCATAGGAGGGACTACTACTGGGGGCACTATATAAAGGGCACTACTGGGGCACTGCATAGGGTGGACTGCATAGGAGGACTACTGCTAGGGGCACCGTATAAGGGGCATTACTGGAGGCACTGTATAAGGGGCACTGCATAAGGGCCACTATTGGGGGAACTGTCTAAGGGTGTACTACTGGAGGCACTGTATAAGGATGCACTACTGGGGGCACTGTATAATGGGCACTGCATAAGGGGCACTGTATAAGGGTGCACTACTGGGGGTACTTTATAAGGGGCACTGCATAAGGGGCACTACTGGGGGCACTGTATAAGGGTGCACTACTTGGGGCACTGAATAAGGGGCACCACTGGGGGCACTGAATACGGGGCACTACTGCAGTGGCCACTGCATAAGGGGCACTGTTACTGGTCACATTGCATAAGGGCACTACCACAGTGGGCATTGCAAGAGGGGCCCTACTACATTAATACTGGGGGCATTAAGGTGCATATGGAATGAATATAAATGTTTCCAGAGTGATGAGAAATGGTAGTGTGTCTCATTGTTAATTTGACCTTTGCTCCAAATACCCTAGTTATGCCATACAGCTTTTTATTATTCAAGAGAGGCCTGAGGGACTTGGAGTATGTACATAGTTGAAGGCAGGGTCAGGAAAGGTTAATTGGTAGTAAATTTATGAGGGAGAAGGGGAGGGAAGGCATTTAAAAAAACATATTTGACTCAATCACATTAGTCCTTGCCCAAGAAGAATCCTTGAGCACCATGCCTGCTGCTGGGAGTAGATTTTTTCATCTCAGAAGGGGACCAGGAAGACTTCTAGTAGTGCTTTCCAAAACAATTGACTGTTAAATAATCTTTGCAAAGCTTCCACATGAAAAAGCATTTCCCAACCTGTTCAGGGACATTAAAAAAAACATAGTTAGTTAGTGGCCTCCAAACTGCCACTTAACCAGTACAGATATGTGGACAAGTGCAAGATTTAAGATCTTACGTTGTGTCTTTCTTGAGAGTCCTGCACCTGCTTCTGCTTCTAGGAGTGAATTTTCATCCCAGAAGGGGACCAGGAAGAGTGCTTTCCAAAACAATTGACTTTAAAATAATCCTTTGCAAAGCTTCCACATGAACATTACCCAACCTGTACAGGGACATTAAAAATAGTTACTGTAGTTAGTTGCCTTCAAACTGCCATTGTACCCACTGTACACTTAACCAGAGCAGATATGTAAACAAGCTGAACAGAGCAGCAAATGCAACATTTCAGATTTAAGGGTTACGTCTTATGCTGTGTCTTTCTTGCGAATTCTTGAGCACCATGCCTGCTGCTGGGAGTGGATTTTCATCCCAGAAGGGATTAAGACATTGTTTCAACTTCCCAATGGACACAGATCTGAAGAGATGTAAATAACTTCTGGCAGGAAAAAGAGGCAATATAAAGACCCTTACACAACCTACCTTTGCTTTACTTGAGCTGCCCACCTTCCAGTGTGTACTCAGAAAGTTTTCAGTACAGCCGGGGACCTTGTCAGTGTCAGTGATCGGCCTGAGACTACTTCCCCAAAATGTGGAAAAGATGATGTCCATCAAAAAGCACTACAAATTCTATGAGAAAGACCTTTACCATCAATTATGTGCAAAACTACAGAGGCATCTATAATTATGGATTCCAGTGGGGACAAATTAATATTGTGTGAAGAAGATGATGTATACATTACCCCAGATTATACTATCAACCAAGCCTATATAGTCATCTCATCCTATGTTGTGTATAAATGACAGCTGCGCTTGCTATTAGATTAGGGATTTATTGTCCACTTTAGTGGATGTGAGCTCCATTTTAGTCCTTAGCACCACACCTCCTACACATCTTCTGACCTTGGCTACAGGAGGAGCAGCTGCACTCTGGAATATGGTTGTATGGAGTTGCCCCCCTGACTCACTGAAATTCAGGTAGAGGGGCCATGGGTAGGAACTGGGAGTAGGGACACTATAATCAGAGAATGCAGTTTTAGCTGCTTTATTCTATTTTTTAAACCATATCCTCTATTTTCACCTTTTGAAAATGTTTATGTGGATCTCAGCTGAGGTCTTTGTGATGTCATGGCTAAATCGGGAACACACACAGAAAAAAAACACTTTTATTGATTGATTGATTGAATAATATTTTTTTTGGCACTTGGGAGGGAGAGCACCCCTGAACAAGGCAGCAGCCCTGCACAGATATATTGGTGGTGATAAGGGTGGCTAATGCATGCACACACACACAGAAAAAATAACACTTTAATTGATTGACTCATTCATTTTTTTTGGCACTTGGTTGGGGGAGCACCCTTGAAAGAGACAGCAGCTCCTTGATTAATGACACAGGCAGCACCACTGTGCAGCTACATTGCTGGTGATAAGTGTGGATAATGCACACACACACAAAGAAAATAAAAAAATGTATTACTTGATTGATTTTTGGGGGCACTTGGCATTTTTTTTTATTTAGCATTTGGGGGGGGGGAGCACCCATGAACGAGGCTACAACCCCTTGATAAATGACTCAGGTAGCTTTCCTGCACAGCTATATTGCTGGTGATAAGTGTGACTAACTCACGCACACACAGAAAAAAAACACTTTTATTGATTGATTAATTAATATTTTTATGGCACTTGGGGGAGCGCACCCCTGAATGAGGTAGCAGCCCTTGATAAATGATATAGGCAACACCCCTGTGCAGCTATACACACACAGAAAAAGAACACTTTTATTGATTTATTAATTGATAATATTTTTTTGCCCACTTGGGGAGAGAGTACCCCTGAACAAGGCAGCAGCCCCTTGATAAATGACACAGGCAGCACCCCTGGACAGCTACATTTCTGATAAGTGTGGCTAACGTGCACACACACACACACAGGAAAAAAAAATATTTTTTCACACTGGGGGTGAAGAGGAAGAGCACCCCTGATGGACAGAGCAGTGAGCACCCCCTAGACAACACAGCAGTACAGCCAGCCAGCCCCTATGGACAACAGACAGCCAGTCCCTATGGACATTAAGCAGCCAGCCCCTGAAACAAGTGACAACATTAGCCAGCCCCTATCAGCACAGCAATCACATCCCCATCCTTCCTCTGCACTGTCCAGAGCCAGAATGAAAATGGTGGTGATCATAGGGAACCTTTTATACAATCCAAAACCCGCGAGAATCCGACAGCGTGTTGATGACATTTTGCCTCGTTTTCATATCCGAGTCAGACAGGAAAACTCGAGCAGACTCAGATCTCGGCTTGGTAATGAAAGTTTGGGTCGGTTCGGTTCTTGGTTCTCTAGTACAAACAATAGAAGAATATAACCAAGTCCAAGCATGGTAAATACTTCTGCCAAGATCTCAAGTGTCCTGGACTACAGAACCAAGTAAGAAGAGTGTCATATTATTATCAAGTAATAACCCAGTTCAGCCTGGTTAATCTACTGCTACACTCTCCTCTGTTACCTACATCATACAATCAACAACACTGATGTCCCTGGTGGTCAAGTGGGTACAATCCGGCATCTCTCTACTGAGACCCGGATTCGATTTCCGGTCATGGTAGCATCTATTCACATGTCAAGTGGTCTCCTTAGGTCTGCCAGCTTTGCTAACACGCCTCCCACTTCTCAAACAGACATCTACCTGACTCCGGTCCTCAAAAAAAACACTAGCATGGCACACAGCAGCAGCCATTGGAGTTGGAGGATGGACACAGTGCAGCAGTCACTGGACACGTCGCACAGCATGGTACAGCTCAGCAGACTGGAGTCAGTGTGAAATAGCACCCGAATCACAGAGGGAGGGACTTATATAGAATCCAAAACCTGTGAGAATCCGACGCCGGGATGATGACGTTTTGCATCGATTTGGAATCTGAGCAAGGCGGGAAAGCTCAAACCACCACATGGATTTACTCAGATTGAGGAAATTCAGGTAGGCTCTGTTTTCAGAAAACCGAGCCTGCACATATCTAATATTAATAGTGATCCTGCTTATATTAAATCATACTTCTTTAATGAAGAACCATGTCAACATCACAACATTCAACATTCTGATGTGGAGTTGGGAATGTCAACATAGTAAACATCGACTTTTTGTGTACATACCCTGTACACTGCTGATAAATAAATACTGAATGATTCAAACCAATAGTCCCCAGGACTCCCCATAAACAGCAATCAGCAAATCACATTTGCTTTCAGAGGCTTGTTGCTTCTGATTTCCTAGCCAGTGAAGATAACAAAACAAATGGTTCTTTTTTTCCCAACATTTAAAATAGGGATGTGCGCCGACCCCCGAGTTTTTGTTTTTGTTTTGGACCTGTATCTACTTCAAGGTTTTTGATCTGGATTTGGTTTTGCAAACCACCCTCAAGGTTAGGGTTAGGCATCCCCCCCGGGAGGGTTAGGTTTAGGGTACGGTAAGGGGGGGTTAGGGCTTGGCACCCCCAGGGGGAGGTCAGGGTTAGGCACCAGGGGGGAGGTTAGGGTTAGGCACCACTAAGGGAGGGTTAGTGGAGGGAAAGGGGCAGGGATAGGGTACTTACCTGCCCTGTAGGGATCTTCTCCCTTCAGGCTGCCGGCGTCGGGAAATGATCCAGCGACTATTCAGCCGCCGGGACTTCATACCCATTCCGACCACTGTATATTCACTTTGTGGTCCATTATCATTAATATTATTTTATGTTTAGTTTTTATCTAAAAGAAGTGCGAAGGAAGCTGACATAAAAAAGTAATCTAGATTCAGGAAAGATAAAATGTCATAACTATTTAATTACTTCAATTACCTCACCTGTGATTCCCGAAAATGCCTCTATCCGCAACAATGTAAAAACCAAAATCAATTCCAACCCAAATATTTTTGCTTTTTTAAAATGCATGTTTAAAATTGGATAATATTGCTTTTTATGAGCTACAGACTGAAGATACAATAGTTATAAATGCTAGGCAACCCATGCATAATAAAATAGATTGATCTCTATATAATGCATATTGATTGCTATAAAATGTCAGCCTTACTGTCCTCAACATAATATCCAGCAGTGATTAAGCAGCAATATAGTTTATATGCAATCATTTTTCTTTTCATCATTTAATTAAGAAAGATCTTCTGTGAATAACACATATTACCCACTGGAAAAGAAGTCACTTTCGATGCAGACATTATACAAAATATCATCACAATAAAAATTTGGAACACAGAGATTTTTAGAAAAGCGCATTAGCCTTCCTATTAACTGTGATGAGATGCCAGCCAATTCATTGTGCCAAGATTTTCTTTACATGTTAATCCCCAGCAATCATTCTGAGGCTAATGGAGTATGACAAAATTATAGAGTAAATATTGCAATCAGACCCACAGATGAATTTTCGACAGACTTCTAAAATACTATAGGTGTGACCATTTATTTTACTTTATCTATTATCTGTTAATGAAAGTGAAAGTTTCAACCCATACAGGAAGGGTTCAGAAACATAAAAAAGTAGGGATTTTTTAATTGAAAAAGATTGCAAGTGAAAGGATAACTATTTGCAAAAAATGTTAATAACACTAGAGCAAGCGGCAAAAGAAAGAGAAAATGCACACAGGTACATACAGGACAACACCTAAAAGTATAATGCATTAAAACATGTTTGAAATTAGTTAACACACCTCATCTGCTAAGTGAGTGGCAGCTCTCAACCAATAAAATGTGTTTTGGTCAATCACAAAATAATGATAAGAAAATAATAAAGGATTTGAAAGCACCTAATAGAGTGTATGTGGTTTTTATAAAAAACACCCAGTGTATAGTGAAATAAAAATGATGATTACATTCACAACTTATCTTGTTGTCATATCTTCGGTCAAAAGACCACCAAATAAATCAAAATACAGTATATCAAATATAAGACCACCAAATAGATTAAAATACAGTATATAGAATAAAAAAGTACTGTTTTATAAAAACACTGCAATAAAACGCACAAGGCTGTAAATTCTATGAATCAAGTTAGTAACTTTCTAGTCCCAAATAGGATTCTTTTTGTTTATAAAAAAAAAGATTTATTCCAGCAATTAATTATAAATAGTAAGTAGCACACATACAGAAAATATATAAAGAAAGTGCTTATCTGTCCATGGAGAAAGTCCAGTTACAATATCAGTCCCAATGCATATTGTCTTATGAAGATGACTTCACTATGGGGATAATATTATTGAACAAGTTATACATATTTATAGCATACTATCAAACATGGAGGACACATGTGGTCAAACAATGTGACATCATTTCCTGTCAATTAATTACTTCAGTGTTTAGATAACATTAATATATAAATAGAACCAACAAACAGTAGCATTCAGCTAAATAAAACACATTTATATTAAAGGAGTCCAAGAATGGATTTAAGACTCCTATATTGATGTGTTCCCAATGGTGGAACGCACATTGAAATGCATGACATCACTTCTGCCATGGGGGAAGTTGGTCCAATGACATCACTTCTGCCTCGTGCTTTTCCATATACAGTATAAAAGGCTTTATCTATTATCTGTTAATGAAAGTAAAAGTTTCAACCCATACAGTGGAAGGGCTCAGTGGCATAATAAAATAAGAATTTCTTAATTGAAAAAGTTTGTAAGAGAAGTGATAACTATGTGTGTAAAATATGAATAACACTAGAGCAAGACCAATCTAATCCAGACATCAGGACCATCATCAGTAACCCTGTAATAGTCCTACCAAGTGGTCTATTGGGTGCCAGTGCTAGGACCATGCTACTGTGGGTGGTGTACCTAGCCCACAAATTCTTACCTAGCTATAGTTTCACATCAAAAAAATCCACAGTAGGTTGTCTGTGGACATAAAATGAGGTGCATGAATTTGCCCATATCTCATTTAGGGGAAGATGTATGAAGGGATAATAGCTGTGATATCGGTAACTGTGCACGTTATGTGCTGCAGTTACTGCTGACCATTCCATCAACTGCAGCTATCGATTTCGACAGCTGTCATTTCTGCACAACAGCACTGTTCCTGACTTCCGGAATATGCAGCCAGGAACCACACTTACAAAAAAACAATATATATTCTTTTCAATAACTCTGCGGGTGCCACTGGGTATTTCTGACCAGAGCATGTACATATTAAATGCAAGTGCGGTCAAATGCCGAATGAGGGAGAATGTTATTCACCAATCAGGGTAATTAGCACTGTCCCTCTTCGGCAAATTAACTGAAAAGGAAAGGACAGCTGTTTATGATGTAAGAATTGTAGAAAAAAATCATAAATTATCCACTTTTAGATTCAATAATCTAAAGGTGAGTAACTCTTTTACAGCAGTCCAGATAACATGGAACCTTGCTCAGCACTTACCTCAAATCCGTGGAATCATTAATGTTCTGTAACACAAGTCTCACTCCGCATTACTGTATATAATGTCAATACGATCTGGGATTATTTGTCTGTGGCAAAATGATGTGTCACAGGATAATGCATGTCTCATGTCTTCTTTGGAAATTAATAATGAAAAAGCAATCAATCAAACAAAAGCTATTTCAGTGGTGATGAGCAATTAAAAGTATAATATGTTTAAACTGCATGCAAAAGGTTGCTAAGTCGCTGGGTAATTGGGTACAGAGCACAGACACCAGCCTAAAGACCTATGATCTGATTCTGAGTCGCATTCAAAAGTGCTAGCAGCAGCTAGCGACTATTAGCAGTAGCCATCTGCGAGTTTGTGCAAATGCGCTACAAACTCCTTCCCTTGTGTACACCCGTGCAGCTGAATGTGCAAGGCCTGAGACAACCACTTTTGGCATTCATGCATGCTATAATACCGATTAGTGTGTCTTCATACACCACCATCGGTTGCACCATCAAAACTTGCACCTGCCCCATGGCAGATGCAGCCTCCTATGCTTGCGGCTATGTATCTGGGAACTAAGCAGTTTGCATTGACATGCCTATGACACTCCAATAACACGCCCACTGAACAGACCTTGCTTGCGTGCACTACTAGCCACCTCCAACTCATTGTCCCGGAATGCCCTTCACTTTTCCACAACATTTCTGATACCGTCTGACTCGATTGCAACAGCAACTCTGTGCCTACACTCTGTAATGCATGAGCCTTAGGGGTTTTCAGACATTTTTGCATATGTACAGTTGCAAATAATTGTTTAACTACTGTATGTGAACATCAGCTTTGTGTGCAGATTGCTTGTGACTCAGAATGAGGCCCCTAGTTGTGTTCATACAATGTTTATATGATACATACAAGAAAACAAAATTATGAGATATAAATCTTAGGCTACATCCTGAAATGCAATCCTTCAATCTGTTTTGAATCGTCAAAGGAGGCCTGATTCAGAGGTGGAAGATGTTTCAAAATCTGTGCATGCATCCAAGACACACTGGACATGTGAATGGATGGTTACCACCGTTGGACGCAAATCGGAATTGCATGAAGATCCAACATTCCTGGGGTGGCTTTAGTCAGTAGATATGTAAGGGGTATTCCGGTGTCAGGGACTGAGGGCCTGATTGAGCCGGACGCTATTTGCGCTCGCTCATTCAGAAAAAGGGGCCGGATATTTAAATAGAGCGCTCGCTCTTTGCGGTCTGTTGATGCCTCTATGTCTGAACGAGCGAACGAAACATGCGCTCGCTATTTTTTTAAAAACGCCCCCTGGCCGCAAGCATCCTACGTCATCTCCGCTATTTATTAGATTAATCGAGTACATCGAAAGGTGTCTGAACTGCTCGCAGTGCTTGTGGTAGCATTTTCCTACCGCAATCATGCGAGCAGTTCAGGCTAAAAGACAACCAAATGACGTGGTCGATGACGCTGCTTTGTTAATTATGCACACCCTTAAAACGCCCGTTTTGACCATTTGGCACGCCTGCGTTCGGATCTCCACTCCCCGTTTTCAAGCACCTTCCCCTGTTACCACCCACAAACGCCTCATTCTGTCACTCAAATTAGCAGGCATTCGCTATTTTGCGAACACACAATTTCCGACCGCAATGACTGGTTCATGCATGCGTATTACAACCCATACGCATGCGCAGTTGTGTGAACATCGCTCGGAGCGAATGAGCGGCCGCTTACGAGCGGCTCTGAATCAGGCCCTGTGTTAGAAGACGCAGTCCCACTGGCACCAGCAGCCATGTATTGTTGGACATTATGAGAAATCATAGGGTTTCTCTAATGTCTGATGGTAAAGTGACTATTTGTGCACTGCAGCGAATTACAGCAGCAGCCAGTGGGCGCCTCAGTAGACAGCGGGTTGCAGGTGAAAATTTAAAACGCCAACCACAGTCAGTGGAAGCCTGGCGTTCTTTACACTGACTGCGAGTGCCATTTTACATTATCACCTGCAGCATCTTACAAAAAATGCTGCTTTGTAAATTAAGCCCAGTGTGTCCTTTCCACCGTGCAGTACTAAAGTCCACACAAAACTTGTGAAAATCATTATGATTGACAAGTGGTTTAATGTAGAGGTCAGTGATTATTAATGAAAGAGCTATGCATGTTGCATTCATTGTGTGGATTAAAATCACTTGTGTTTATAGCCTGCAGGTTGTTGCATCAATCTTAAAAGATCGATTATTTACTGCATGCTTACAACTTCAACATTTATTCACCAAACAAAGTTTCTAGATACACAAAGTATTCTTAAAAGTGTATGCATAAACTTATGGTTCATAAAATATACAGCATTTTAAAATATTGATCCACCAGTGCAAAAGACCAAATGATATTAGTGTAGCATAGGATTCCATTTGTAACACTGGGATTAAAGGCAGAGAAGTGGAAAATTGGAATAAAGTAGAATTCAGGTAGAGTGGAAAGTGCATCTGGCAGCCTTACTAAGGAAGGAGAATGACAACGTGGATGAGCATTATTTAAGAAATCAATTCTCTGCAGGCTCAAATGAAGCAAAAAAGAACATATTGAAATGAATACTGTTATCTGATTATACTTAATTTATCTGGGTTTAATTCATGCATGACAAGGCTTTAATACAAGACAAGCAGCACTGAGACAGCCTTCCCTTATACCGCATATGTTTTATATGGATGGTTTAATGGATGTGTATAAAGGGAATATTAAAGTTATTTTCTGCCAAAAAAGGGGCTGCAGTAACTCATACCTATTACTATCACAGAGACAGCTTGAGAAAAATCTATAAAAAATCTATCTAATACCCCTTTCACACAGACAGGCAAATTACCGGGTAAAGCACTTTTACCCGGTAATTTACCTGTGTGAAAGGGTCATTCCGGGATGAAATTTCACGGTGTTTCCGACCCTGCAAAGAACCATGGTCAGAGAAAAAACCTAGGTTGTTTAGCAAATTACCAGGTAAAAGTGCTTTACCCAGTAATTTCATTTTCAGTTTGAAAGGGGTATCAGACAGAAAATGGCAAAAAACCAGGCACGCAAATGCTGGGTAAAAGACGTGTTTTTTTGCCATTTTCTGTCTGAAAGTGATATAAATTGAATTGTTTACATCAGATTAATTCTCAGTTGGAATGATATGATATTTTGATACTTATAGTTAAGTCATTTGAATTTTTTTTTTTCCTTAAACTTTCTGGCAGAGTAGTGTGAGGACAGGATAAAGGAACAGTAAAGCTCGTGTCATAGCGGGTTAAATAGTAGAGACATGTGATATGGAAATGGACATTTGTAGTGGTTATACTAGTCTTTACACTTTCACCTTTCAATAATTATGGCAACATTACAATCAGGGCCAAATTAACAGGAGTGCAGGAACAGGCCACCCACTTTCATGGGGCTAACAAGATCATTATTTACAGTGGCAAAACTTGACTGTTCTATAAGTACAATACATACAGCACTTGCCTACTCTCCCAAAATGTTCTGGAGACTCCCAAATTTGTGGGGACCCCCAGATACCCGGAAGAGTAGGAGGCCTTCCTCCATCCCACTCATTTCAAAGTGAAGTGAGCACTTCAAGTGAAGTGAGGGGCATAATGCTTAGAATTATAGGCCCATGGGGACAGGGCATAATGTTTAGGATTACAGGCCCATGGGGACAGGGCAGACCTAATCAAGGCTATAACTGTCCGCATGGGCATAGAGAGCTGCGTGGGCCCTGTGGAAGGGGACATGACCTAATTGGGGAGGCGTGACCATGCCCCTTTTAGATAAAAAATAAGAATACATTTTTTTTTCCGTTGGGGAGGGCGGCGCTGTGAACCGCTCAGCCCGGCACAAAGCCAGGGTAGGGGCACAATCAGTGTGTGCTGGATGCCGGGCCCTTCCAGCAAGCCTGGGTAAATAGTACCCATTCCCCCCCTCTTGTCGCCCCTGACTGTGCAACCTGTACTGTAACATAGGGTGTAGGGTCCTGGTGGCGGCACCATCGCTGCCCCATGGCACCTGCATGTGGCTTGGAATGGCACATTGCAATCAGTAGCTCTACTGCAAAGGGCATTACCTGGGCATGCACCACACAGACTGTAGAGCTGCATAGTGTGTCCTAAGGTTGTGCTCTACTTCCCAGAGTCTGCTCCCCTGCCCCTTAGGTGTGACATTGTGATGTCAGGGGTTTAGGTAGCGGGGCCTGCACAGGGCGCACTACTGCCCTGTTACAGTTCTGGGCACAATATGACACAATTTTAAGAGATATGAAGCGCCAAGTCAAAGCCACAGCACTGGTTAGCTGCATCACCCTTCTGGATTTCTCCCGGAGGAAAGGAATTAAAAGTAAATAAGTATGGCAAAAGAGGAGAGGGGGACAGGGAATCCCAACAGGGGACTGTGCTGCATAGTAGTCTACAACTTACAAGGAAATTTGACAATGTTCAGTAGTTTTTCCTCTGGGTTTTTCCCTGATTATGGGTAAATTTGATTCTAAACTGGACAAAATTTCTCTTGAAATCAAGTTTATTTTTTCATCTTTGTTTTATTTTTTTCTTACATTATATATGTACCTCAGCATTTTAAGTGTCACTCTGGACAGGGATTATATAGTGGATTTTGACCAGATAACACAGGTAGAGACAGAAAATCTGAAAATGTAAAAGTGGAAACACTTCTTCAGAGTCAGATCTGATTCTCCTGAAGTAAGAGGGAGGGGAGACAAACCAGTATATTGTATTTCCAAGTCTGTGTCTCTATGTGACTCTGGGCCTGATTCAGACATGGTCACAAGCGCTGAGCGCTCGCAACCGGGTCGATGGTGGCCCAGAGCGCATGCGCATGACGGAGCCGGCTCCGTCGTGCGCATGCTCGAGACCCGGCTAGCGACGGGCAATCCGTCGCTCCGGGTCTCACACCAAAGGGGGCGTGCTATCGATGTTGAGTGACAGCACGCCCCCTTTGGTTTTTGGCTGCCCAGATGGAGGCGTTCCCATGAGAATGCCTACCATTTGGGGGCGGCCCCACTGACATCACTGGTGATGTCAGTGGGAGAGCTTTCGGCTCTGTTTGAGCCAAAAGCTCTCTGGGGCTTGCGGTCACAAGACGCTACCACCAGGGTCTCAGACCATCATGACCATCATCCTGGCTGCTTGCATTAGCTGTGGGTGGCAAAAAAAAAAAAAAAAAGACGCCCTGATTCAGAGCGAGCGCAATGTCAGAGCATCTGGTTCTGAATCAGGGTGTCTGTGTATGACTTTTGTGTGTGTGAGACTCTATCTGTGAATGACCCCAGTATTGTGTATCAGTGTTTGTGACCAGTGCTGTAGAGGAATACATTTAATTTGCTTTAATTAAGAAAGTATAGGGATCTGCAATAAACCTAGTTAATAATAAATTACCATATTTTTAATAAATGTTAATGTATAATTAGTTTGTGAGATATACTGTTATACCATTTTTAAAACTCATCCTTCAAGGAGAGGGAAAGCCCAGGATCAAAATTTGTTAGGGGCACATAATTCTTATTGGAAGTCCAGACTATAGGGTTTCCCTGTTTTAACTGCCCTGGGCTCTCCAATGCCGTCATCTAGTTTTATTACAATGATCTTGCCAATCTTCACCCTAGTTTGCTTGTGGAAGATCAAAGTGCATCTAACAGTGTGCTTGAAGAGGAAGTGGTTGGAGGATGAGCTAAGTCTGTCTAAAATGTCAGTTTCTGTATACCTCCTGCATGCTGGACACTATATTGTATGTACAAACCTATTGTCTTTAAAATCACCCAAGCTATTATTCTGCTCTTTGTAGTTTCATACCCTCATAATCTAAATGTTTTTTAAAGGGATATTTTTTAAAGGTAATCATCATCATAGAAATATCTTGTTATCTCCCACATCCTTTCGCCAGATAGAGATACTTAGCTTCAAGACAAAACAACCCCTCCACCAGTGTTCCCCACTCCAGCCCTCAATGACCCCTAAAAATGCATGTTTTACAGATCTCCTCAGTATCACATTTGAAGTATTAAGCTTCAGCTGTGAATCTTTTAAAATGTGTCAGTCAGCAATGAATACACCTGTGCACCTATCCAGTACCTTGTAGCAAGGGGTAAGCTGACTCAGCAGTCACTAGGTTCTGCCGGAGTTCATCCAGCCAGGCCTGACTCCTAACATGCTAATAAATGGCATCTCCACACAGCTTTCCTCCCTGGTGTTCCATGAGAATGGAGAGACCTAGGAGACTCACTAGTTGCAGAGTCATACAGAGCCCAAACTGTACACTGTATCACAACCGTTATTGTAGGGGGGAATAGTGCTACCATCTGCCGGTGTATTTACTAATATCACGCCCAGAAAAACCCTAAGCTCCTTATATATATTGTAACACGACCGAATTAGGGGTCCCTCTCCTGGGGTAGATGGACTCTCTCTTCACACACACAACAGCCAGAAAAATAGTACACCAGTCTGGGGTATCATACTAGCTGGATGGTACCAGTCTTTATTGTGCAATATAAAAGGAAAACAAAACATAAAAGTAAACGCCAGCCCGTCTGGGTGCTAACTAGACAAGAGGTTCCCTCTCTAAAGAAATAGTGGGGCCTACTGCCTCCACTATCAACACAAACGTATGCACAAGACTTACAGGTAGTTTTCATCAAGTGTCTCTGAACCAGCCAGTCTGCTTGCTCTCCCAGGTATGAGTCACCAGCTTACAATCATACACAGTCTATATCAGCCAGTTTCAGGTGCAGACCCTAATGAGCTTGCTAACAGACCAAAAAGGCCAAAACCTGGAGTGGCCTGTGGATGCAGCCCTCCCTCTCCTCACATCCACACCCCCAGGTCCCAAACCGGCTTTTCAAAAAGCAGACAATCAAATCTGCTTCACTGCAGACTATCTCCTGGGTATTTTTAGAACACATAGGTCAAAAACCTAGGACAAATGTATCTACCACTGACCACTTTACCGGTGTCCCTATCACAATATATATATATATATATATATATATATATATATGTATATATATATATATATATTACGTAAATCAGATGGTGCGCAAATTCCTTTACAAACTGTAGCAGCAGTCCCGGTAGTTTTTTAACCAAGTCAATGTCGGTCTGTAAGCAATGCCTTGAGATTTAGGCCGGCGTCTTCCCCTCTCCAAAATCACCGTATCCAAACAGGTTAAATATATCTAAAAGATGAACAAAGGGGGCGCCACATAGTGCTTCATCAATGGTATTTAATAACACATATCATAAATGATAAGACGTACCAGAGGTGGTGGTCAGACCACCGCGAGTGTATAAAGCTCCAAACATAAAAGACCGGTCGGTACAGCAACCTGCTCCGGTAACATCAGACACAGAATGAGTCACGCTAGGCCACGCCCCTACGCATTTCATCACACGGACTTCGTCAGAGGGCTGGCCTAGCGTCACCGGTAATCCCCTTAAAAACACAATGTAGCAGATCAATCATTAAGCTAAATAGCTCACTAGATGGTCATACACCTGCCAATAATTAAAACAGTGGCGAACAATATGCTCATCTGCACAAATTCCTTTAGTACAACTTAGTAAAATAATGTACATCCATTAATGTCGCAAAATACAATCGTGTACATATATAACCAATATATTAAAATATAGGCAGACAACCTATACATATTACAAATTAAATACAATTACATAAATCTTTCAATAGTATTAAAAAATGTCAACAGTAAACATTTGATTATCTAACTTCAAGTAATAAAGGAATGAGAAACAACAATAAGGAATGGAAATTAATTATTTAAATAAAAAGGGAGTAATCTCGAATCCCTCATTTAATCCTTTAGGAAACAGGGTATTCAATGTAATAATCCAATACATTTCACGTTTGGATAATAGATTTAATACATCACCCCCTCTTGAATCCAATGTTACATGTTCAAGTCCAATAAACCTGAAATTGTTTAACTTACTACTCTGACACGATTTGAAGTGTCTGCGATCGCTATGATTGTCAATCAAATTCTTAATATTTCTGGTGTGTTCCAAGATCCTGATTTTTAAGCACGTTTTGTCTTCCCAATATATTTCTTCCCACAACCACATATTAACATATAGCTGACGTGTGTTGTGTTTCAATTAATAATACCTTTTATTTTATATACTTTTTTATCCACGTTCCCCGTAAATGTCTTCTGACCCCTCAGCCCATATTGGCAAACCTTACAGGGGTTACATGTAAAACAGCCTTCTGTCTTATTAAAAAGTGGTGAGGGTGACAATTTTGTATCATTAACCCTTGGTAGAAAACTAGTAGAAATATAGTTTTTAACAGTCTTTGCTCTCCTAAAAACGAGCTCTTGTCTCTCGGGGACTACATTGGATAACACGGGGTCCATCCTAATTAAATTCCAATGTTTATATAAAATACCTCTAATAGCATCACTGTGGCCACTAAACTGGGTTACAAAAGGGCAGTTAAATTGTGATTTCTTATTAGCAAGATCTTCCTTGTTTTTATAATTGATTAAATCAGTTCTATCAAGGTTTCTAGCCCTAGATATGGCCGCATCAACTAGACTGGCCGGATAACCTTTCTCTAAAAATCTAGTACTATAGATATGTGATTGTTCTTCAAAACTAGAAATATTAGAACAATTACGTCTCAGGCGAACTAGTTGAGAAAACGTAAGATTTCTTTTCCAGCGATTGAAATGACAACTCTGAAAATCTAAATAATTATTACTATCCACAGTTTTAAAATGTGTGGCAGTAACTATTTCTTTACTGTCATCCTGACAATTATTAATACACAACGCCAAATCTAGAAATGAAATTTTATCCGATTCAAACTGAGAAGTAAACCCCAAATTAAAATCATTCTTGTTTAGATATTGCACAAAGTTACAAAAATCACTCTCAGAACCATCCCACACTAGTAGCAGGTCGTCTATATAGCATTTAAATAATACTATATTGTTAGAAAACAGATTATTAGTGTAAATATATTTCTTCTCCCACTCTCCCAAAAATATATTAGCCACACTAGGGGCACAAATTGTCCCCATCGCTACTCCACATGTCTGTTTAAAGAAATTGCCCAGGAAAACAAAATAATTATGCTCCATAACAAAATGAGTAGCGTTTACAATAAACTCAGTTTTTTTCACGGACATATCTGGGTCATTTTCTAATGCAATTTTAATACATTCTAATCCCTTCTCATGGGGAATCGATGTATACAATGATTGAACATCGATTGTACCCCAATTAAAGGTATTTTTCCACTGGAATTCTTTTAGAACCTGCAATACATGTGTGGAATCTTTTATATAGGAATCCAACATATATTGGGAAGACAAAACGTGCTTAAAAATCAGGATCTTGGAACACACCAGAAATATTAAGAATTTGATTGACAATCATAGCGATCCCAGACACTTCAAATCGTGTCAGAGTAGTAAGTTAAACAATTTCAGGTTTATTGGACTTGAACATGTGACATTGGATTCAACAGGGGGTGATGTATTAAATCTATTATCCAAACGTGAAACGTATTGGATTATTACATTGAATACCCTGTTTCCTAAAGGATTAAATGAGGGATTCGAGATTACTCCCTTTTTATTTAAATAATTAATTTCCATTCCTTATTGTTGTTTCTCATTCCTTTATTACTTGAAGTTAGATAATCAAATGTTTACTGTTTAAATTTTTTAATACTATTGAAAGATTTATGTAATTGTATTTAATTTGTAATATGTATAGGTTGTCTGCCTATATTTTAATACATTGGTTATATATGTACACGATTGTATTTTGCGACATTAATGGATGTTCATTATTTTACTAAGTTGTACTAATGGAATTTGTGCAGATGAGCATATTGTTCGCCTCTGTTTTAATTATTGGCAGGTGTATGACCATCTAGTGAGCTATTTAGCTTAATGATTGATCTGCTACATTGTGTTTTTAAGGGGATTACTGGGGACGCTAGGCCAGCCCTCTGGCGAAGTCCATGTGACGAAACGCGTAGGGGCGTGGCC